>JADLZN010006048.1:0-149344 GCA_018155175.1 Sinocyclocheilus anophthalmus
CTTTTTTTTTTTGTACTTTTGTGTATTTACATTTTTGTCTATATGTTGCTGTATTAACCTGAATTGAATGTTTTCTATTTTTTTTATTTAATAAATCCATTGATTTGAAATGCCTTTGGCTACTGTAAATTTTTGACAATACAGACATTAGTTATGTGTTGACTGCATCCATTTCAGATGTATGAAGTAGGGTTGCACAGATAATCGAGATGGATGCAACAATTACGTAATCGTTCAAAGCGGCAATTAATTGTTCAAAGTCCACTTTTGTTATTCTGCACGCTTAAGATATGTTTTTTCTTTCTACATGTTATCTTAAGGGGTGTGCCATTGTTTTAAGTTTTATATCACATTAAATGCCGCCATTGCATATTTTTATTTTTGTTCTAGTTTATAAGTTAAGAAGAACCAAACCACAATGTATATTTGACATGAGGCTAATAACGTTACTATAGATGAAAAGCACTAAAGGTTTTTTCAGTTAGAGGTGTTTTCAGCTTGACTTATTTTCATATAAAATAGTACGGCATGCAGTGCATCAGAAACAGAGGGGATAAACAATTCATTCAATGTAAAGGTGTGGTAAGTAGAGTTAATTAATAATCGCAATTACAATTTCCAGGCAATAATCGACAATTATGATTTTTTTCATAATCGTGCAGCCCTAATTACTAACGATTGGTCCCAAAGTGAAAAGTATTTAACGCGCGACACACCGATGTATTTGTTATAGACTCAGGGGTGCATCTTGGTTCTGGACGATCCGTACTTTCCTAAGAGTTCAGTTACACCCTGATTAAACAAACTGTCTTTAATTTCATAAGTGCTCTCTCAGGGGGCCCGTCTTCGTACGTCGCCTAACTTGTAGCGGATTTGATTGTTGATGATTGTTGCATGATCTTGGATTAGTTGGTTATTCGAATGCTCATCCCGGCGGTGGCTGTCATGTAGCAACAGGTCGTACGCTTGAAAAACCTGCTAGGGAGCAGGGGCCCTTAATTTTCCAATTGTAAACCACGGATTACGAATAGATCTTTTTAACGCAAAACTGATACTTAGAATCTGTCCCAACCACTGCTACTTTATTGCAAGAGTACCCTATTGGTCCAGGGACAATAATTTAAAATAATAGTCGTTTAAAAATTAATTTAAAGATAATATATAATGTTGTGTAGTCTTTAATACTATAGACAGCCACTTTTACTCACTGAAAGATCTATTCGTCATAAAATAATTACTTCATAATCGTATTGGAGTCTTACACACATGCTATACAGAAAATGTAGAGTCCTGCATTAATTTGAGTGATGACAGCTATTATAGGAGTGGCTTGACGGAGCGCAGGAGATGCAGATAACATGAACTTGACCCTTAAGAAACTTTAATTAATGCTGTCACGTAACAAATCTGTTCAGATATAAAATTAAATGAATTGCTAATTACTTCATTATAATAAAAATGTAAAGCCTGTACAAATTTTTGAAATCGTGAATATAAATAATTTGGAATCATGTAAAGAATTAAAATAAAATATAAACAGTGCACTTTTCATTTATCTATTATAACATTTATTTAGTTTTGTTCGATTGGCTGTTTCCTTATAAAAGTCAAAAAAATTTGTCAAGTTTTTCGTCAGGTGTCTTTTTTAATAATATGATGTCATTACGTTGCTGTCTTGCCGCCAGCCAACCGCTGCATTGCTGATCGTGGTTTCAAATATCGATACATAGCCCCTTTTAAACCAAACCATGAACGCGCAATTATCTTAGATAACTCAATCCAGCCATACTAATCATCAACAACAGATGAGCGGAAAGATACTAATGTCTTGATGTGAATTTCAAGTCTAAGGATGTAAAAAATAAGCGACGTACGAAGAACGGGCCCCAGATCCTAATTAGTTGGTTCAGATTGGCCCTGTTGTAGATTAATAGTGTGGCTAAGTGAGGGCTGCCCGTGCAGGACCAGCGCTAAGGGGCCAACATTTTGCCAATGAGCAAAATCTCAGATGCCCTGCACTGGCAGCCCGCTGTGGGCCCTTAGGCTAGCCCTTAGTGCTAATCACTCGGCGATGAACAGGGCTACACCGTGCAAGTGATTTTGACTTCTTCAGGTTTTCTAAGATGTGGTCTTACAGATCACAAGATCCTTGTAAAGTCTTACTGCACTGCATCAATGAGAATAAACGTATTAATTTCTTTTTTTTTTTAACACTATACTGACCCCAAACTTAATAGCCGCAGATTGTAAATAGAAGGCAGCTCACTAGATTTTAAAACAGACCCCTAGTCATGTCATGTCTCTTTTATGTGGTCAATTATTCAGCTGTATTTATATGTGAATGTGTTGTCATAAAAACACTTTATAATTGATAAGATGAGAAAGCCAAGGCATTACATGCAGGAATGAGCACAGGAGATTTGAGGACACGAGCTGAGAGAAAGCAAAGATAAGACGCCTCATTCATCTCTGACTCACAATTCCCAAGTTCCTCAATGAAGATCCATTAATAAACATCTCACACAAGGGAGAAGATGAAAACATACCAAACAAAAACAACACAGCATACAGCTAACACTTGTCTCAATCTCCCATAGTTCTCAGGGATGATTTCCGCCAGCCTCCCAATGATGTGGTGGTGGCAGCAGGAGAACCTGCTGTGCTGGAGTGCGTCCCTCCCAGGGGTCACCCCGAGCCTACCGTTTCCTGGAAGAGGAACAATGTTCGTGTCAATGACAAGGACGGCAGGATCTCTGTGAGTCAATAGCAGAAAGTGCAATGTTGGCACAGGAGTGATGATTAGGTTGTAGTGCAGCAGTGACATCACTCTACCCTCTGCAACCAGCATCGATTGAAACATAAATCAGTGCACTTGATCACGTCCTGTTCTCCACCAACATTGACATCACTGCCAAAAGCAAATTGTCTAAATGAAAGGTGCACTTAGCATTAGTCTGTTTATGTGTGCTGGTTAACCAGTGTTGTAAGCCTAAATCTACTTAAAAACAGTTTTGTTCTTTGAAAAAAAAAAAATAATATATATATATTAATACTAGATGAAAAATGTTAATTTAAATAAGAAAGGTTGCTAAGCTTACTAGTACTAAAATATCTAAAAATAATATATGGGACAATGGGTAACGAAATATTTACAAACTAAAATAAGACAAATGATAAAAACAATCACACAAAACAAATGAATGAAAATGGGGGAACAAAACAGCTAAAAAATAAAAGCATATAAATACATATAAATAGTATGTGACAATAACCAGAGGCATCGTGCGCGAAGCGTGACGTGGACGCTCCACGCTGTATCGTGTTATAGAGTCTATGGACGTGCGCTCCACTCAGTCGCTCTAACCTCACAAGCAAGCGCTCCGTTAATATTCCGCTCACTCTCACCGTGAACCAGTTCCCGCTCAGATCCCGCTCCGACATCAAATTTAGGCCTAATTGTTTACTGTTTGTAACGAATGTTTGTAATTCTTGGATTATTGTCTAAAATTATGCATGCTGATAAATAGCAATTATCATGCTTCAGAGCGAAAATCTTACATTCTTCTTAATTTTATTAGTTGTAATGTATTAATTAAAATTGATTAAATATACAAATCTAACCTTAGCAAACCTACCTAAAATACAAAAACTGAAAAAGTGTATTTGATTTTCGTTAACTTTATTTCCATGAAAATAGCTACAGTTGTTGTGCAATAGAACAGTCAAAACAGGCTCATTAAAACACAAAAGCAAACACACACGAGATGAAATGTGTCTAGATCTTTACAAAATACACCTGGATCATAAAAGTTCTGTGAAATAGCACCACACAAGATACAAATGCACTTAAAGGCGCGTGTGTGACTCTCATATGAACTGACGTCAATGAACGCAACACTTTCATAGTGTCAAGTAGTATAAAATCAACCATAAAACTGGGGGGGCACTGTGGTCTATTAAAAACACTCTCTTGAATGTTGACTGGATTTTACGACTTTTACTTGTGTAAGAGGAATCCATTTTAGTCTTGGACAAAAGCGTGATCTAAGCTTCCGCATTTTCGCGGTGTGTGAGCTCGACTCCAATGACGATCTTTCATTGGCATCAGAGTGATCTGAGTATTTTTTTTGTATTACCCCACTGGATTCGTTACGCTGAACCGGTGCAGTGCCTTGCGGGAGACCTGGCAGGTTAGTAGAGGTTTGCAGAGACTCCTGTTCCTGCGCGTACTGTGTTGTTAACACATGACACTATCCTACGACATGTCGTCGATGGTAGGTGTACAGTGTATAAATATATTGCTGACTCCTGACTTGCATGCCACGCGTTTTATTCTTTTTTTTAATTAATTTATTATTATTTATTAGTTTTAAGCAATAATGATTTTAATAAGTAATATAATAATTCGTTCCACGATTTAGACCTACTAAAACTATGGAACGAACGAATTAACAAACGAATGAATTCGTGGCAGCTAAGCCTAAACAAGAGAACAAATACTTAATTCGTGGCCATAATTGAGACTAAACGAAAAAATTAATTCTTAATTTGTGGCCATAATGTAGTCTTAGCATAAAAGAGAACTAGCCTATTCTAAATTCGTTGGCCGTGATTGTCTGCATGTCATGATCGGGGCTCCTTACAACCGAATATAACCTTAGCCTACCTGTTTATTAAATTATTATGGTATGTAACTAGCTCAACTTTTGCAGCACCATGTTTGTGTAGCACATCCTCATGCTTTCTGGCAATGTGCCGCTTCAGACTCCAATATGAATCTTTACTAACTCTCCGACTCCGCATCGCCCATGCTCAGTTTATTATCCCAAGCTCATTCTGAACTTCGATACTTTGTAATTCTACAATTTATGTATAAGAGCTTGGCCAACTTCGCTTGAGAACATATACTGAACTCTCAATGATTCTGCGTTTTGCGTGTGTTGTCTACACCCGCTCTCATCTACTGATTGTATTCACTTCGATCTATAACAAGCAAATGCACTACAGGTGTCATTTCTTCGGGGTTTCTTGACAGAGACACGCGGCGGACGCCGTGAATTTCTACTTGTACGCGTGTCGCCCTAGCCTGCGCAGCTTTTTTCTTTCCTTGGAACTTTTTTTGCGTTTTATACTACCTTAATCCAGTCCGGGGTTGTTCCGTCCTCACTTCGACAACAATGCCTTCTGATTTAAATGTAACAAAATAACTAATTACACTGGTGTACTTGTAAAATAAATTAGTTTTGGTCATGTGATCTTCCTTCACCATTACTCAGGAGTCCCGCTTTTTTTCTGAGACCGTATTTAATATCATTAAAATGCCTCCCTTTTGTGATTTAGGTCTACTGATATAAAGTTTATTATTATCTTCGAGAGTCATGCTACTGTCCTGTATATTTTTCAATAGTACTAATGTTTTTCAAATAATTATATTAACTTTCTTTTGTGGTAACCAGCTAACAAGGGGAAAGCACTTCTCCGCAATGTTATCTACTGTTCTGGCAAAGGTTCTTCAAGTTTATGAACAATGTCCGCTTCTTCCCCCGTAGTGTGAATTCGAACCAATCATTCAGAAGTTCTGTGGTCTTTGTAAAAACTATTCTCACAACGTTAGCACACAGAATGCACAATTCAGGATTCCGTCGTTAATTTTCATGTCTAGTATTGTATTTATAAATGTTCGATCTATGGTGAGTTTGCGAATGTTTCATTTGGGAGAAGACATTCAAAAATTACATTCACATAATGTTTGTATGTTCCCTTAACATTTGAATAACCAAGAAAACATGTTTTCAAAACATTTGTTTTAAATGGACATTTTGAATGTTCAGAACATTCAGAAATTACATTTTCATAACTTAATGAAAGTTAGCAAAACATTCTTAGAACATGTCTGTTAGCTGGGAAACTTTTATTTTTTAAAGAGGAATACATTTATGAGTGTACCTTAATCTGAAGAAGATACTGAATACTGAAAAATCTTTTTAAAGAATCAAATCAAGTTGTACTATAAGAAAGTGATATGTGTGCTTTTTTTTTTTTTCAGATGCGTGGTGGTACGCTGCCTGATTTCTCACACCTGAAAAAGTGGACGCAGGATGTACGTATGCGTAGGGCACCAATTGGGGCGCGGAGAGCGACAGTGATCGCATGCCGATAATCGTTGTGTGTGAGTAAGTCCAATATTCCTGGCTCATTTTTTTTAGGTTCAAGGATGTGAAAAATAATCTTACTGTGTGATATGTGTGGACTGTGTGCCGCAGAGGAGAGCCAGTGTCATCCGCAGAACCTGTGAAATAAGATCGTTTGTCGGATGGAACCTGTTTGATGTCTTAGTGTGAGGTTCTCTATGGAGACCCCCGGCTTTTCGAATGGACCGCTGGAGCAGAGACGAAGGGAGATTTTTTACTAACGCGGGGGAGTGGCAATAGACTCCGTTTATCAAAAAATTGGTCTGATGCTGTGTTACGCCCTATAAACCGTTTCTGATTTAACATTCTACAATCACCACAAAACCGTAGTCAAAACTTAGATTGCACAAAAAGGTAAACCTACGTTCAGACCAATAACACAATCCGTTTATGTGCAAAGTTAAAAACCAATCAGAACCTACTCTTGAATGTTCAAAAAATCAATGTATATTTGGAGATACAAATCAGAGCTTTTATAGCAACATTATTCTCATTAAATCCAAACAACACACAAAGAGAACCAAAGGTGTATGTGGAATTGATAGACAAGACTCATGAAGTCCATGAATGTGATGCTGCAAATGGTGATTGTGAATAAAGTTCTTATCTGAATTACAAAGTTTCCCACAAGTCCAGAGTATCCTCCAGCCAATTGATATCTTAATCCCTTTCATTTGTACTCAATGCCCTGTAACGATCAGGGAACAGCTGTACAAAGGTATATTTGCCTGATGAAATTGAAAAGCTATGTAGTCAAGGACCATAATCCACCAGATAACACAAAAAGTCCTTCTACAAAAATCAAAGAAGCCATAATAAACAAATAGTCCAAATATTATAATTCAAACACTTCCAAAACCAAAAGAGAAAATAAGTTAGACACATTTCATACTCAATAATAACATCACTTACTTTCAGTTGAGCATTAAAACACAGGTTTCCCAACAAGGACTCAAGAAGCATATGGCAAGGCCATGCTTTAGCTTTTGCATGCCACATCCTCTCCTTCTACCATATGACTTGACTTATACAAAAAAACATGTTGCCCTCCACTGCCCCCAGTGGTGAGGAAGATAACAAGTCCTATAACAGGCCTGTGACTGTTATACCTTTATGGAGCTCAAATGCCAGTTTAATGACTTTTATGTAGTGTCAGATTAGAAAATTCCTATTTCCGTTATAGTTGCGTTAGAGAAGCAGAAATCTCATAAAACCAATAAACCTCAAACTGAGGAATAATATTTATTGCATAATACAGCATTATACAACAAAACCTGAGAGATTTCTGTCCCTCCACTGAAAGTCTGTTCCACCAAAACTTAGACAATTCACGAAATCATGAAAGAGATGTGCTTCCATTTACGTAATTTGATAAAGCTCTACTGTGTGTTGTATGCTGAATCATTGTTTATATAGAGAACAGATTAATTTAGACTTTCTTCACATATAAAGGAGGCCGCACAATACTGATTGAAAAATTTTTGTAATATGGATAATTACGTATTTGCGAATGGTAATGCTTTTAAATGTGTCATTGTCAATTATATTTAAACATATTTAAAAACAAAAAATTACATAAACATTTTTTGGCACTAAATTGTTGGCAGCAGCTGCGAGTGACTCATCTTTTCAGACTAGTTAACTAGTCATCATGACAGCTTAATGACAATCGTAGCAGTCACGTGGCTAGTTTATTCTCTGCTAAATTAACTGCAATTCTCAATATAGCAATGGAAACGGAAATCACATTGTAGAGTGATTTGAACTAATGAAGCAAAAGGTTGTTAGATTTTATTGGCAGTAAGGCATACAATATGCTATTTAAAAGAAAGCTCTCTTGGCCAACAATTTTAGAGCTTTCAGTCTTTTCCCATTCAAATGGATTGCTGTAGCTGTTTGACTAGAAAGATGACCGCCAAGTGAACTGACTTGAATCTTGATCCCATTTCCATTCTCTCCCCAAATAGTTTGCTGTCTCCTTTCTACTGTCAAATAAAAAGTGGCAAAAGTCCCAAGAATAAAATATAACTAGTGTTTCCTAGAGTTTGGGGCACAATACAGTGCAGTACAGTGGCATATTTGATGGAGTCTCACAGAAATGTCCTCTTAGAGAGCGGAGGGATGTAGACAGGCTGTAGGAGGAATGTGCGATGACTGTTCAATCTGCTCTCCTCACGGACAACCACTGTCTCTTTTCACCTTCTCGGCCGAGTAGATTTGAGATCCGTGGTGACAACACCCTGCGTCTGATAAGGGTCAGAGCAGAGGACGAGGGCACTTACACGTGTGTCACAGAAAACAGCGTGGGCAAAACCGAAGCATCCGCTGTGCTGCAGGTCCACGGTAAGACGCACAGGCATGCATCCTTTTACACGTGTGTCGACACACATCACAGCGCACCTGAAATATGCATCACAAAGAAGCAAGCTGATGCATATGTTGCCACTCATCTCCATTAAACAGACCTCACCGCAGCCATTTGAACCTGTCAGGCACAATCAGTCTGATCTATGTGAAGTCACCTGGAAGGATTTATCAGCTCCTCTGTTGTTGCTCAAATGGTAGCTCTGTTCTAGTGTGCTGCCTCATTGCCTAGATAGCCAGCTGACTTCTAAAGCCCAAAGTATACTCCGTTTTGACGCAAACACTTAGCATATGCATTCGGATGAACACATATGCTAATTATGACATTTACGCAATGCTCACTGTACACATAAAACCGAAGTATAATTTTGCTTTAAGTTGGCATCCTGACTGCCATGGAAGTGACTGATTTAGAATCTTTTGCATAGGCAGCAACACAAATAGCAAGAGACTCGACTCACAATTGGTTTCATTAAAGATCATGTTCGCATGTTGTTAAGATAACATAAGCTAACGTAATACTGAACTAAGCATGAAATACAAAAACATTGGGTTCAAATTTTTTTTAGACTGAACTATTTTTCTTTTGAACTACTGATACTTTTCAGTGTTTAATTAAATTTACAGTACCGTGCAAAAGTCTTAGGCAATTAGTATTTTTTTTCACCAACAAAAATAAAGACTTTAAGCCAGTTATTTCTATCTTTTGTAGTGTGTCAGTAGGAAATATCAATTTACATTTCCAAAAATTCATTTAGCCATTAATTGTAATAATCCAGTGAGATTTTTGTATGCACAAGGAGTCTGACAACAGCCAGTGCTGCACACAAAGATATGATCTCACCACCATCCAGTCCATCTAGAATTACATGTGTAAAAGGGTGGTCACACCAAATATTAATTTGATTTAGTTAAAATAATTTAATTGATAAATAAAATCTATTTATGACATTATTTTTTGAAAACATCCTCACTTTACAGCATTTTTACACAACTACCTAAAACTTTTCACAGTACTGTAGCTTTGTAGGAAGGTTTCTTCAAGTGTCTCGGCGATGTTGCACAGTCTTCTGGATCTCAGTTTGTTCTGTTTCTTCATGTAATCCCAGACAGACTGGATGATGGTGAGATCAGATCTCTGAGTGGAGCACTGGCTGTTTTCAGACTCCTCGTGGCATACAAAAAATTCACTGGATTATTACAATTAATGGCAAAAATAATTTTGGGAAATGTAAACTAATATTTCCTACTGACACACTAAAGCAAAATATATAGAAACATTTTGTTTTTATTGTAGGAAAATAGTAATGGCCTTAGCTTTTGCACAGTACTGTACATTTAGATCAGAAAGTTTTATACACTCATCCACCATATTGGATTTCGTGTTTTCTCTGAGCATATGTGAAACTTTCGTCCTTATTTTTCACTGACATGTGTTCCAAACTGTTTTCTGTCTTTATTATGTGGAACATAAAATAAATAATAAATAAATAAGGAATACATAAAATAAATACATAATGTCAGTGGGGACCAAATGTTGTTTTGGACCCCATTGAGTTTCATTGTATGAACAAAAAAAGGTTGAAAACCATCCTTCAAAATATCTCCTTTTGTGTTCCACTGAAAATAGAAACTCATACAGGTTTGGAATGATATGATGGTGAGTAAATTATGGTAGAATTTTCCTTAGCAGCATTACTATGTTTTGGAACAGAGCAACTATGTGGAGCTTATGTTAAAGCGTGTGGATTACTGTATTTGACAGCTGTTATAGAGAGACGGTGTGCTTTAGAAAACCGCCGGAGTGCAGAGGCAGTGTTAATAGAACGTGGCAAAGTGTGTGTGTGCGTGTGTAGAAATGAGAGAGAGAAAAGAGTGAGTGAGAGAGAGGAACTGGATGGGAATCTGTAACTGGCACAAGCCGGGGGGGGAAGCAGCTGTAGCAGACCTGATTCAATCAATTCATCCTCCAGTTATTTTGCCAGTCTGAATTAAGATGAGACCAAGCAGCTCTGCCTCCATCTCCTTCCTACTGCCTCCTTTTTCTGCCTCACTCTCTCTCTTTCTCTCTCCATTTTCTGACTCAGGGCCATTTTCTTGATGTTTCATTTGTGAATTTTCTGTCTCATTTGCTTTGATGTTTTGTTGCCCTTCATCATTTCATCCTTACCAACCTTTCCTTCCCCTTGACTGCATGCTACCGCATCTCAGAAGGTGGCACAGGCAGACAGTTTTATGTCTGCTGCTTTGCATTGTGGGTATAATAAAAGTGTGTGTGAATGCTTCAAAAAGACATTTGAAGTCATTACTCTTTACTGCCATTAGATTAATATGGATTTCAGAGCTCGTGAAATAAGACATTTAATGCAGCTGATTAACATTAATAACATTGAAACATGAGCATTCATACATTTTTAAAATGGTTTAAAAGGAGTGACTACTAGATTTTCAATAACAATGCTATTATTTGGCAGACATTTTTATCCAAAACAACTGCTTACAAAACGATGCATTTAAGCGGAACATATGATCAGTGCTAGCATTACCTAAAGATCGAACCCATGACCTCGCTTTACGCTCTACCAGCTACAAGGATTTTGAGACTAAAGTCAGTTGCTGTCATCTACTGTACCTCTCTCAGATTATGAAAATTAGAGGTAAAAATAGAAGCCTTTGAATTTGACTTATTAATTAGTGCAGGTTTTACCACATTAATTTGTGGCACCTATGTTAGTGTTACGCTGAGTCAGAGGCGTGCGGATCCATTAGCAGCTTTTATTAGAATAACAGGCAGAGTAAAACAGGCAGTATTCAGTCAACAGCGTGACGTACAGCAGGGGTAATCCAAGAGAATAAACAGTGGCAGAGCGAGGGTCGGGGCAGGCGGCAGAGAATCACACTGGTAAGAACAGTCCAAGGTAATACACAAGAGATCAAAACACAGGGGATAAACGCTCAGAAATGTAACCGGGGCAATACAAGACTTCGCAAACATAGAGAGACTGGGAGCTGCTTAAATAGGGAAGCTAAGGGGAAACACCTGTGCCAGTAATCAGTCCCAGGTACGGGGTGTCTGGCAAAATGAAGTCCTAAGGAACAGTTAGTACTCCGGTGAGGGTTCCCTCTGGTGGGGATCGGAGGGAGCCACGGAGGCTTGATTTGTGACAGAGCCCCCCCCCCTGCGAGCGGCTCCTGAAGCGAGGAGGAGAACGACGTCGAGGCCTTCCACGGGAGCGAGGGGCTGGTTTATGAGGATGGGTTCTATGGAATTCAGCAGTGAGTGAATGGTCCAGGATATCCTGAGCATTAACCCACGATCTTTCCTCAGGACCATACCCCTCCCAGTCAATTAGTTATTGAAGTAACCTCCCCCGGCGTCGGGAGTCCAGGATTTCCTGAACCTGGTACACCTCCTCGCCGTCCACGATGATGGGAGGGGGACTCTCGTTCACGGCCTCTTCCTGGTCCCTCTCTCCTCTCGGACCACCGGCGGGCTTAAGCAAGGAAACATGAAAAGGTGGGTGAGATACGATAATTAGAGGGAAGAGCCAAACTGTAAGATACAGGTCTGATCTGTCTAATTATTTTGAAAGGACCCACGTACCTGGGACTCAACTTCTTGCACAGAAGCCGAAGGCGAAGGTCTCTTGTGGAGAGCCAGACCCATTGTCCTGGGAGGTAAGCGGGACCTGACCTCCTGTGACGGTCGACCTGTTCCTTGACCCTGCGGATGGCGCGTTGGAGGTGTACATGAGCAGCATTCCATGTCTCCTCACTTCGCTGGAGCCAGTCGTTGATAGCAGGGAGCTCTGAGTGTTCTCCGGACCAGGGAAACAGGGGTGGTTGGAAACCGAGTACACATTGAAAAGGCGTAAGGCCGGTGGATGGTTTGCGGAGAGAATTCTGTGTGTATTCCGCCCACAGGAGAAAGCGACTCCAGTCGCGCTGATTCTGATGGCAGTAGGCATGCAGAAAGCGGGTCAATTCCTAGTTTAATCTTTCGACCTGGCCATTCGACTGTGGGTGGTATCCTAAGTGAGCGGACGTTGTAACACCTCACTTTTGATGCTACATAAAGATTGAGGGACCACAGAGACTGATTAATTTCAGTGAGCCATGTGTATTAAAGACATACTGTGAGACACACATTCATATCAACAAGTCCAAACATTAGCATGTAGAGTCTTCCAGAGTTGAGGAAACATCAATTAAGTCCACCAAGTCCATCAGCTCATAGATATGACCATAAGTAGCAATTTGTCACAGTGAAATCAGTCTTTAAACTGGAAAATATGAGACCAGCAGTCCTTAAACGAAGCAAGGAAGAATCTGAACCAGCAAACAATTCACCCATTTGTTGATCATAGAATAAGATGAGTAGATGTTTGGATGAAGACAATTAGCCCCTTTTTTGTCTAGGTCCTGTTTATATCTGTGCTGTTTCCTCTCTCATACAAGAACCCTCTGCATTTAAACAAACATACAATCAACACGTGTTTAGTATTAACCCCTAACAGAAAGCATATTTACAAACGCTACATACATACAAAACAATGCCTTACTTACATTTGAGAGCAAGAACAAATTGTTCCTCAAATCAGGGCACCAACAAAAGGACAGCAAAGGTGAAGACATGCTTAGCACAGTACTTCCTGCCTAATGCTATTTCTTTACCCCCTTTTAGGCAAATGAGCAACTTGGAATACAGAGCGCCCCCTAATGATTGGTATAGCTATAACATGCGAAGAACTACTGGGAACAAATGTGACAGTAAAACTGTTACACACCCCTCCCTCTAAAAGAAAAGAGTTAGATGGTCCCATAAAACTTCTTTAGCTTTTCAACATGGTAAGTATCACATTGACTCGGGTTGTCAAGCATTACCACTTTGTAATTGTCATTATTCACCCTTTTCATAATTTTTGCAGGACCTTGCCATCTTGGGGCTAACTTGGCCATGAAAAAATCTGCAGCGCGAGATAGAGGGTGAGTGAGGATCAAAACCAGATCTCTTTCCACGAAGGACTCAGGCTTCCTACGTTTATTGCATTATCTGCCTTGTCTCTCTTGGGCTTGGCTGGTCTTCTCCCTCACTTGGTCAAGAAGAGCTTTTTGTCTTTCCACAGTGCTGTAGGCCCCATGGTCGGGATTGGGAGGTTTGTGGATCAATCGCTCAAGTGGACCCTTTAGCTTGCGTCCTAATGCAATCTCAGCTGGAGTGAGACCAGTACTTTCTTGCCATGCTGAATTAATGGCATACCGGAATTCTGGTATCCACTTGTCCCAATCACGGTGGTTGTCACGAACGTATGATGATATCATTGTTTTTAAGGTCCTGTTGATCCTCTCAGTTAAGTTGGTCTGTGGATGATATGCTGTACTGAGTTTTTGAACTACCCCCCATCGCTTGCAGGTATCATTGAGTAACTGGGCAGTGAACTGATGGCCGCGGTCTGATACCAGGTATGCTGGGGCTCCCCATCGAGTGAACATTTCTTTCGTCAGAATGTTGGTTATTAGGTGAGTTTTTGCAGACCGTAGAGCAAAGAGTTCTACCCACTTGCTGCAATAATCCACAAAGACTAATAAGAATTCATTGGATCTGGAACTTCTTGGGAAAGGACCCATCAGGTCTACCCCAAGCATATGACCAGGCTCCACTACTGGGATTGACTGCAGCAGTCCAGATAGCTTTGAGATTCTTGGTTTGTATGCTTGACACGTCTTACACTGGGTGCAAAAACTCCAAACGTCTTTACGAATCTCAGGCCAATAGACATTGTCAAGTAGTCTTCTTAAGGTTTTCATTCTTCCCAAATGTCCACTCAGTGGGTTCGAATGAGCAAAATGCAAAAATGTTTCCCTAAGTGATACAGGTATGACTAGTTGATGAGTGTATCCTTGGTGCTTGTCAGGCACACTGCGAAACAGGTAGTCATTCTGTATGATGTAAGCGATGCGGTTATAATCTGTGGTAGGTTGTTTAGCTAACTCCCATAGATCCTGCAAAGAAGAATCAAGCTTTTGGGCTTTCTCAATTTCATCCCAACTGACAGGCAAATTAGGGTCTGGTTTTGTAGGTTGACATAGGGCAATGTGGCTTACCACCTCTTGCACAGTTACTCCTCTAGATAGGGCATCGGGCACCACATTACATGATCCCTTCCGGTACTTTACCACAAAGCTGAAACCCTGCAGTCGTAAAGCCCACCTGGTCAAGCGTGAGGATGGTTTAGGGTGATTAAATACCCAAGTCAGTGCAGAATGGTCTGTGAGTACTTCAAAGTTCCTTCCCTCCAAGTACTGCCTCCACTTTTCCATGGCCCACACTACTGCAAGGCATTCCTTCTCTGCGGTAGAGTATGACTTCTCTGCTCCATGCAGAAGTCGTGAAGCGTAGGCAATGACATGTTCCGCTCCATCAAAATCCTGTGTCAATACAGCTCCTAATCCTATATCGCTGGCATCCGTTTGTACTCTGAAATCCTTGAAGTCAGGAGGCATTAAAACTGGTGCTCGTTGTAGGGCGTACTTAAGATCATCAAAAGCACTTTGACATTCAACTGTCCAATTCCAAGTTGCATTCTTAGCCTTTAGTGCGTATAAAGGGGCTGCTCGCTCGGAGAAGTGTAAGATGAAACGGTGATACCAACTTGCAAGACCTAAAAACCTCTGAACCTCTTTGAGATTATTGGGTACAGGGAACTCCTGAACAGCCTTGACTTTAGAAGCTTCGGTACGGACCCCTTCTTCAGAAACAACATGTCCTAGATATGTGATGTTTTTTTGCAGCATAGAAACCCCCAATTTTTTTGTTTTTTTCCCCCCCCTTCTTGAGGTTGAGTGTCAATCCTGAAACTTCCAGGCTTGCAAAGAGTTGCTTAAGATGTTGAAAATGGTCTTGGACCGTTTTAGAATAGATCACTATGTCATCAAGGTATACAAAGCAGAACTTCCCTACGTAGTCTCTCAGAATGTTGTTCATAAGCCTTTGAAAGGTTGCAGCAGCGTTTTTGAGGCCAAAGGGAAGACGAACAAATTCATACTGGGCATTTTTGGTGACAAAAGCGGTCTTTTGGATACTGCCCTCATCCATTCCTACCTGCCAGTATCCAGACTTAAGGTCTAATGTGCTGAATATGGTCGCTCCATACAAGGACTCTATGATATCTTGAATCTGTGGCATTGGAAATCCATCCAGAGGAGTCTTGGAGTTCAGTGCTCGATAATCAACACAAAAGCGGGTACTGCCATCTTTCTTGGGTACTAAAACGACTGGTGCTGCCCAAGGGGAAACAGAAGGTCTTATGATGTTTTTGTCCAGCATGCTTGCTATCTCCTCATCAATGAACTTCTGTCTGTTGACAGAAACAGGATATGCTTTTCTACGCACAGGAATCTCATCGATAGTATTGATCCGATGGTGAACCAAGTTGGTTTGTCCCAAAGGGCCAGTGCATACAGTTGGCCAGTCATGCATCAGTCCTTCTAACTGACGTTTCTGTGCTTTAGAAGCATCAGCTTGATCCACTAACTCCTTTATGGTGGTTAGAGTAGTAGAAGCCGTTGGCACTAAAGGTAGTGCAAGGTGCAAACTGACTGTTGGTGAAGGTGAAGAAGTTGTGAAATAGTGGACTACGTCACATTCTTCAGGCAATGAATATGTGGAATTTCTAAAATCAACGATGATTCCTGATGTCCTCAGAAACTCAAGTCCTAATACAACTGAAAAGGCCAAGTCGCAGTCTCTCATCACATAAACTCTTAGAGGATAGTTGTGGCCATGAATAGTACCCTGCCAAACTATCTTCCCCAAGGCTGACTGTACATAACCGTTAGCAAGGGAAAATGACTGTCCTCTGCTTGACTGCAAAGCTTCATGATTCGACTTCAACTGTTGCCAGCACGACTCCTGCACTAATGAATAAGTGCTCCCAGTATCCAGGATTGCTTGATATTGACGGCCTTTGATGGTTATGGGCAACGTTAATGTTGTTAAGGGCTCTCCGCTGTTCTCTGAACAAACAGCTGTGTGTGGATTGGGCTGTCGTCCTTTTGTGAATTTTCCAGTTTCAGTAGTCTTTGAGTTTTGATCCTGGTGCCTCTGCCTCCAGAAGGCTCTCTCTTCACTGATTTCTCTTTCTATAAGGGTTCCTACCCATACCAGATCATCTACAGTAGTTACAGTACCTCTTAAAATACTACAATTCTTGGATTGCAGTTTCTGAGAGTTGCTTGGAGGATCTCACGTTCCGTTATGGAAGGCTTCAACCTCAAACATAAGGCTCGGTGCTGATATGTAAACGTCCTGATGCTTTTCGTCAACTGTTTGTTTCCTTTCTCTGATCCTTCTTTCCACTTCAACCTCGTGATCGTCAGACAAAAAGGATTGAAGAAAAGCAGACTTAAATTGTGACCACGTTCTTACCTTCTTCTTTTCTGCTACCCACCAGTCTTTAGCTGTATGTGTTAACACAGAAGGAAGCATGGATAAGATATCAGAGTCATTCAAAGGTTGTATAGCCAGATATTCATCACATCGCTCCAAGTACGTAATGGGATCTTCTCCATCTAAACTTCCAAATCTTGGAAACTCTATTTTGATGGGGGTCTTATAATGTACAGGTCGAACGGAACTGTGGTCTGGTATGGTGTGGCTGAAATGTGGAGTAGAAGTAGCTCCCCCAGAAGACTGAATCAGGGACCTCAGCTGGCCATCTCTCCGTTTCAGGCAATCCATAATTGCTCGCCCCAACTCCTGAACCTTAGTTTCCAAAGTGTCTTTAACTTGGTTGCATTCATCCTTCAACTTGGCGGACAATGAGTGCTCAAGCTGCTGTATCTCTGTGTGACGATCTTGGTGCTGTTTTCCCATATGCTGCAGCTGACATTCGATGGCAGTCATCCTATTACTTTGCTCCTGCAACTGGCGTTGAATATCCTTAAAACAAACATCAGATGAATTTTCTAACCCCTCGACTCTACATTCTACTTTATGCATTCTTGAAGCCATAATCATTGTTAATAAGCTTTCATCTTCCTTGTTTGGAGGAGGAGGAGGTAACAGAGAGTCATCAAAATCACACTCTTGTTCCACATTTTCAGGCTCATTTTCCAGATACAAGCTACTGAGAGAATGAATAAGGTCTCGGATTGGCTCACGATGAGTAGTGAAAGGTTCTGAAGAGTAGTCTGGGATTAAAGGATCTTCACCCTCTGTCTCTTTCTGGAAGGTGGCCATTTTGTAACTAATGGATCTTTGGAAATAACTCTTATCTTTAAAGCCTAAAGTTGACTAATGTTATGCTTTTTCAAAATATGTCCCTACATAAACACAATCAATAAAACAGTATGACTCACAGAAAGTAGAATTTGTGTCTCTCATCAAAATTCAGTTAGATTGTCCTTTTCCTTCTCTGGTCCCTGTTTGGGCGCCATAATTTATGTAACACCTAACTTTTTGATGCTACATAAAGATTGAGGGACCACAGAGACTGATTAATTTCAGTGAGCCATGTGTATTAAAGACATACTGTGAGCCACACATTCATATCAACAAGTCCAAACATTAGCATATAGTCTTCCAGAGTTGAGGAAACATCAATTAAGTCCACCAAGTCCATCAGTTCATAGATATGACCATAAGTAGCATTTTGTCACAGTGAAATCAGTCTTTAAAGTGGAAAATATGAGACCAGTAGTCCTTAAATGAAGCAAGGAAGAATCGGAACCAGCAAACAATTCATCCGTTTGTTGATCATAGAATAAGATGAGTAGATGTTTGGATGAAGACAGTTAGCCCCTTTTTGTCTAGGTCCTGTTTATATCTGTGCTGTTTCCTCTCTCATACAAGAACCCTCTGCATTTAAACAAACATACAATCAACACATGTTTAGTATTAATCCCTAACAGAAAGCATATTTACAAACTCTACATACATACAAAACAATGCCTTACTTACATTTGAGAGCAAGAACAAATTGTTCCTCAAATCAGGGCACCAACAAAAGGACAGCAAAGGTGAAGACATGCTTAGCACAGTACTTCCTGCCTAATGCTATTTCTTTACCCCCTTTTAGGCAAATGAGCAACTCAGAATACAGAGCGTCCCCTAATGATTGGTATAGCTATAACATGCGAAGAACTACTGGGAACAAATGTGACAGTAAACCTGTTACAATATGAGAGGAATACTCCGTGTGTGTGCTAACTGTAGTTAGTGCATAGACATTTTGTGAACTTCATTACTGGAACGTTTTTCCAACTGCATGACTACCGACTTTCTGTGGCACTCAAAAGAGATGCTTGGCACATGTCTTGTTTCAAGTCAATCAAAATGCATGATTCCCATATTAAAAAGGGACAGCCTCCATAAAACTCCACAACCTGTCATTTTCCATTGTTTCCAATCCAAATACTGATTTAGAATCACCTCTCCAAAAGGTATAAACCAAAGATATGTGACAAATGCAAGTTTGCAAAACGGTGTGACTTCTAAACGTTTAATGTAAAACACTTAAGTGCCTTTAAAATAGCAGTGATATTAAAGATCCCATTCTGTACACCCTTTTTATTGATGTGTATTTTATCCAGGCACGCATGAGCTCGGAATCTGAATGCTATACGCTAAATTTGTTTTCTTTATAACATTTTTGCTATGGGGAACCATTTAATATAACTTCTCTTCTGGGTTCATTCTGATTGCCTGTACAGGAAGGTGTGGTACTGAATTGGCCTTTAATATCACTGTCTTTACTACATTACTACTAAGGTGGGTACGCGTTTTTTCTAAAACGCTTAAAACTGATTCGGGCCGAATGCAAAAAACTTGTAGCCATCAGCAGTAGTGGTTGCTACTCATGATCAGGTTCCCACGGGTCTTAAAAGTCTACAATATTAATTAGATTTTGCAATTTAGGTCATAAAAGTCTTAAAATGTCTTATTTTTACTTATGCGAGGTCTTAAATTTTAGATGGCATTTTGTCTTAGACATATCTAAAAAGTTTACAAAATTAAAACTAATTAGCGTTATACGATTTATTATTCTTTGTGGATTTGCTTGCTCATGTGATCGTGTGCGGCATTTACGGCAGCGTGTACATACTGTCCTGCGCGGTGCGCGCAAAAGGAAGAGGAGAACAAAATGGGTAAATGCAAGTTCAATGCGATTTGGCTCGAGGATGTTAAATATAGAGATTGGTTAGCTGGTACAAGCAACGAGTATGAGGCGACTTGCAAGATGTGCCAAAAAACCTTTAAACTCGGGACAATGGGAGTTAAAGCGGTGGAGTCCCATATGAAATCGGAAAAGCACCGACGTTACGCCAGTATTCGAAAAAGTACGGTGCCAATGGAGTCTTACGTGTCTGCGCCTAGTACATCAACTCCTGCTGGATCACAGACTGGTAATGTTGGTCTGAATCACAATGTTCAGCCAAGTGTTTCGTCGAGTTTTTCACAGACTTGTACCCTGAGGGCTGAATTGTTGTGGATTCTGCATACGATAAGTCGACACCATTCATATATGTCAAACGATGACATCCACACACTTTTCAAGGCAATGTTTCCCGATTCGGAGCATGTAAAAACATTCACCTGTGGCAGAGATAAAACTGCTTACATAGCCAGGTTTGGTATCGCCCCGTTTATTAAAAGACAGCTGACAACAAAAATTAATGACGAATCGTTCGTCGTTATGTTCGACAAAAGCATGAACAGGACAACAAAAACCAACAACTAGACCTTCATGCCAGATACTGGACAACGGATGAAACGGGAACGTACGTTTGCTCCCGCTACTATGGTTCTCAGTTCCTGGGCCATTCCACAGCTGAGGATTTATTGGACAAATTCAAGGCAAGTCAAAAATACATTATTAGTGCACAAAAATACATAAATAGTGAATACTTGTCTCAAAATAAAAATCAATGAGTGTATTTGATTTTTATGGGCTACAGTGCTAGAATAGTTTACAACCTAAACCATGAAATATGAACAGTAATTATTGTGCTGTAGCAGGTCAACACTTTACACTAAATCAAAAATTCAGTCTAGTCATCCTGCAATAATCCCTGATCTCATGAATGTTAGGCTATATTGTAACGTTACAGCTTTGTTTAAACTGTTTTAGAAAGTTGAGGATTGTTTATCAATGTGCTTTGATTAAAATCAAACTACAGCATCTTAAGTGATCATAAAAATACACCACCACTTTGTCATCTAATACTTTTTGCTATAAGTACAAACCCGATTCCAAAAAATTTGGGACACTGTACAAATTGTGAGTAAAAAAGGAATGGAATAATTAAAAAATCTCATAAACTTATATTTTATTCAAAATAGAATATAGATAACATATCAAATATTGAAAGTGAGACATTTTGAAATGTCAAATATTGGCTCATTTTGGATTTCACGAGAGCAACACATTCCAAAAAAGTTGGGACAGGTAAGAGGCCGGAAAAGTTAAATGTACTTATAAGGAACAGCTGGAGGACCAATTTTTTATTAGGTCAATTGGCAACATGATTGGTATAAAAGAGCCTCTCAGAGTGGCAGTGTTTTTCAGAAGTCAAGATGGGCAGAGGATCCCCAATTCCCCCAATGCTGCGGCGAAAAATAGTGAGCAATATCAGAAAGGAGTTTCTCAGAGAAAAATTGCAAAGAGTTTGAAGTTATCATCTACAGGGCATAATATCATCCAAAGATTCAGAGAATCTGGAACAATCTCTGTGCGTAAGGGTCAAGGCCGGAAAACCATACTGGATGCCCGTGATCTTCGGGCCCTTAGACGGCACTGCATCACATACAGGAATGCTACTGTAATGGAAATCACAACATGGGCTCAGGAATACTTCCAGAAAACATTGTCGGTGAACACAATCCACCGTGCCATTCGCCGTTGCCGGCTAAAACTCTATAGGTCAAAAAAGAAGCCATATCTAAACATGATCCAGAAGCGCAGGCGTTTTCTCTGGGCCAAGGCTCATTTAAAATGGACTGTGGCAAAGTGGAAAACTGTTCTGTGGTCAGACGAATCAAAATTTGAAGTTCTTTTTGGAAAACTGGGACGCCATGTCATCCGGACTAAAGAGGACAAGGACAACCCAAGTTGTTATCAGCGCTCCATTCAGAAGCCTGCATCTCTGATGGTATGGGGTTGCATGAGTGCGTGTGGCATTGGCAGCTTACACATCTGGAAAGGCACCATCAATTCTGAAAGGTATATCCAAGTTCTAGAACAACATATGCTCCCATCCAGACGTTGTTTCTTTCAGGGAAGACCTTGCATTTTCCAACATGACAATGCCAGACCACATACTGCATCAATTACAACATCATGGCTGCGTAGAAGGATCCGGGTACTGAAATGGCCAGCCTGCAGTCCAGATCTTTCACCCATAGGAAAACATTTGGCGCATCATATAGAGGAAGATGCGACAAAGAAGACCTGAGACATTTGAGCAACTAGAAGCCTGTATTAGACACATGGTGTAACATTGGTTTTGCTTTGTTTCACAGAACTATCGTTGCCTGGGTTGCGTACGTATGTGTGTGGGGCGGAGCTATCAAAATAGGGGCGGGACACTTTTGGGGTAGGGGCGTGTTTTTTTTTTTGGTGATTTCAAATGTCAACATTGGCTATCAGAAATCTATTACCCCACCTTTAATGCAAACCTCATAAAAATAACTGGCGGTCGGTGGAGGAAAGCCTTGTTTTGCCCTCCATGTGGGCATTCCTGTAAGGTTGTGACGCCACCTGAAAACTATGAATTAAACTGTTTTTCGCCATTACATTTTCACTTACTGCATTGGCATGTTTCACTTGTTTTAAGTATACAGAAAGTGTGGAAAGTGAAAGTAAGTTTAAGGTTAGAAAGCTGAACATTTCAATCCATGATGTAGTGATCATAGTTTGTTTCTTTGCTGGAACGGATTTGGAGAAATGTAGTATTACATCATTTGCTCACTAATGGATGTGAATGGGTGCCGTCAGAACGAGAGCCCAAACAGCTGATAAAAACACAATAATCCACACAACTCCAGTCCGTCAATTATAGCCTTGTAAAGCAGAGAGCCATGTGTTTGTAAGAAACAAATCCTTTTACTTACATTTAACCATCCCCTGATCCTAAAATTTTCTGCCTGGAAAAAGTCCATCTCCGTTGTCTTCTCACATCAATCCACCAACACATTTGTTTAAACTAGACTGTTTTGGCCCTATAAACAGTGCTGGATCTGTGAATATTTCTCTCCTTTTTTTTTTTTTTTAATTTTTTTTTTTTTTTGTTTTTTTTTTTTTTTTTTTTGAGGGGTTTTTTTTTTTTTTTTTTTTATTCAGACAGACGACTTTTCCTGAGAACGCATATTATGGATTTGCTATAGGACTCTTATTTTTGCTGGAAGCAATGGTTTGAAGTTAAAATGTCTTGATGGATTTGTTTATTACGAACATGCAGCTTTGGAGTTGTGTGGATTATTAGATGTTTTTATCAGCTGTTTGGACTCTCATTCTGACGGCACCCATTCACTGCAGAGGATCCACTGGTGAGCAAGTGATGCAATGCTACATTTTTCCAAATCTGTTCCACTGAAGGAACAAACTCATCTACATCGTGGATGATCTGAGGGTAAGTTTACTCAGAACATTTACATTTTTTGGTGAACTTTTTTTATTTTAATTGATCTTGTTTGGATATTAGAGTCAGAAAGGGCCAGCAGATGTTGTACTTCCTTCGCCAGCTGAGGAAGTTCCACCTGCCACAGGAGCTGCTGAGACAGTTCTACTCTGCTATCATTGAGTCTGTCCTCTGCCCTTCTAGAACTCTCTGGTTTGGTTCAGCCACCAAATCAGACATAAGGAGACTACTACGAACAAATAGTCAGGACTGCTGAGAGGGTAATGCGTGCATCCCTGCCCAAACTCTAAGATCTGTACACCTCCAGAGTGAGAAAAAGGGCTGAAAAATCACTTTAGAGCCCACACATCCAGCCCCTTTCTCTTTAAACTGTTGCCCTCTGGCTGGCGCTACAAAGAACCGAGTAACCAGAACAGCCAGACATAAGAACAGCTTTTCTCTCAGGCAGTATTGAGTCTGAAAAATTAAACAACGCTCACCCATTTATATTTTATGGCCATTATTAAAGAAAATACTTAACATGGTAACCCAAATATCAATTTATTTTCTGTGTAGAGCTGCAGTGCTGTTATGCAGCACAAACGTTATGTGCTGCAGATGCAACATGCATAAAATGGGCCCTACATTTTCATGCAATAGGTCATTAACTGTGTTTTAGGAACTAGTTGACATCCTGTTGTGTGTATAAGGAACAATGAGCCTTTGTTACACCCAGCACATTTCCCCGTTGCTTTATTGCTCACTGTATTCACTGCAGATTACATACAAAGCATGTGAAGTGAGAAAGTTCAAGTCAGTCGATGCACCACAAGATGGCAATATTTGACAATTCCTGTAGGATTCTCACTTGATTGCTCCCTGGATTTTAGGACTGAACTGGATTTATTTCTCATGATCTTAAAACACATCTAATAGCTTCTACTTAAATACTTGGAAATTAGTCACATTACATATAGGCTGCCGTTGCAAAACAAAAACCATCTATATATAAATATTATTCTTTATATTTCCTAGACCTTAGTAGCTTTCCAAAAGATATACTTTACTTATTTACCCGAAGGGTGCATATATGCCTTAAGGTACCTATATGTACCTAAAGTTACATATTAGTAACCTATGGTACTATTTTTACCTTTGAGAGGTACCACCCCAGTGGACAGCTTTGACTTTGTTTTCTGAGGTAGAGAAGAGTGAAAAAAAAATAAATACACCACCACACACATATATATCTCCAGAAACCTTTGAGCTATTTTATTTAACATTTATTTTCCACGTTACATACGAACAAAAAAATTGTAAAGAAGACAATGCATCATATGATTTTCCACAGAGTAAAGTGCATGTGCCAGTGCCACATTTTGAAAATGGACACGGTATTAAATACTTTGTGCAGATGATTTGGAAACCAATGAATGTCATAGTTTTTTTGACCAATTTCAAAGTTGACTAACCTTTATGCTACAGCTTACAATATTGGCAATGCATAACAGTCAGAACATTTTGACATATACATTTTGACTATTGCGTAGCTCTCTATCACAGATCACACAACTGCCTTCATGAACCTTCAACCACGTCAAACCATTCACGAGATTTCTTTGTACAAATGCCAACAGTTTCATTGCTTTTGATCATTCTCCCTTTGTCTGTAATCATGTCCCTTTTCCGGTCACCCCGTGGAGGTGCGGATTTTTTGAGCAGGTTATGGGAAGTTCTCTATTACAAGCATCTTTGGTGGCATCAAGACTTCCGCATCATTGCTTGCTTCACCTTTCGGTTCCCCCCCTTCCCCAATAATCTTTTTTCTTGCCAACTTAGGAGACAGAACGCGTTTGGTCTTGTCATGGCGGCCGTCGACTCAAAAAAAAACATGAAATGTCCTGGGAAAGGTCTCTCTGCGACGGCCGCAAAGACCGGCTGATGCAAGCTGGGAGTTTGCTTGCTGGAGGAAAAAAAAAAAAAAAAAAAAAAAAAAAAAAAAAAAAAAAAAAAAAAACAAAAAAAAAAAAAAAAAAAAAAAAAAAAAAAAAAAAAAAAAAAAAAAAAAAAAAACAAAAAAAAAACAGCTTCCTTGAACACCTCCATCACGTTTTCGTTTTCTTTAGCCGAGGCCTCCAGGAAACGGTTGTTCCAGTCCAGCTCCACCTTCACCAGCACATCATCCGCCGACACCCTCCGTTCCAGTTGTCTGTCTTTTTTGTTGCCCACCACCACGATGGGTGTGAGCTTGTCCTCCTTGACCTCCAGGATTTCCTCACGCAGTCTCTTGACGACTTCTAGCGATTCTGGGTCGTCCACGGAGTAGACCAGGGCGAATGCATCTCCGTTCTGGATGGAGAGCTTCCGCATGGCTGGGAAGGAGTAGCTGCCGCTTGTGTCCATAATGTTAATGGTCACTTTGACTCCAGCCACCTCATACTCCTTGCTGTGGAGCTCCTCCACCGTGCGCCGATGTTTGGGGTCAAAGCCGTCTTGCAAGAAGCGTTTAATCAGAGCTGTTTTTCCCACGCCTGCGGCTCCCATGAACACCAAGCGCACTTCTGTCTTTTCCTTCACTTCCAGAGACATCCTTCCCAATCCCAAAGCCAAGCTCTCTACTGTATAGTCTGGATTTGCCTGCAGCACCCTGTGAAGACCTCGGACTTCTGGATCTTTTGATTGTAGCTGTCTCGGAGCTTGTGAAATGTCAAACGGTAAGCCGTTGCAGCTGCATCTGTGTGTTCTCGTGCCCTATTTATGGCCTTTCTCAATTGCAGGGATTCCATGCCCTCTTCAGAGCTCGGCCAATCAGCTCGCAGCAGCAGCATCTCCTGTTGTTAAACCACTGGCCAATCACAAGAGCCTATGCAGATGAGAGACAAGCTCTTGCTGTTGAAGGAGAGGTGATGTAGCGGAGAGCTGCGCCTTGAATACTTATCGGGTGTTTTAGAATAAGATGTGTGAATTTAATATCCAAAGAGCTTGGAATCGCATTTTGCCAGTTTCATATTTGCATGCACAGTGTAAAGTACTTGCATGACTAGTCCAGCAGCAGTTCATCTTATTTTCTGATATTATATGGAAAATACATGTGATTGATATTGTATGTAAATTCATTATAGCAGCAGGTTTTGCCTGAAGTAACAAACAGCATCAGTCATTAAAGCAGCATGCGTATCTATAATGCTCACTATAGCGCTGTTCCAGCACTCACTGAGCTGGATTGTAAGGCATCATGGGTGTTATTCTTCAAAAACTGGCTGTCAAGATACCTTATTTTGATGCACTAGAGGTGTATCCTTCAGGCAGAAGGCAATCTTCTTCTTGAAGTGTACATTTGTTGCCCGTAGAGTATTTCAAATCTCTCATGTACAAGATTCGATTTTGGATGCATGACATGTTTTAGAATAGAAACCATATATCGTGATACTGAGAACATTTTCTCATTTTAGAAGGAGAGATGCAGTTGCTTGGATTTCAAGTGGAGGAGGTGCATGTTTTTTTCTTCTTCTGTGTTTATGAGATGGGTTTTTCCTGAAAATGTATAAAAATGCATTAGTGCTTTTGCGCAAAGCACAATTTCACAGTTCACAAATCAGTGAAAGACCAATTTGAAAAGACAGAAGCACTGCATTGATTGTTGCCATTCGAATTGTTACCAGGGTTAAGAGCAGCCTTTAACCCTTACCTGTGGTAATTTCACTGGTTTACTCTCCCCACCCCTAACACTGATATGCTCGTATGTTCGGCTCAGCTGACACTCAAGAAGCTGTTGGTTCTTTCATGTGACTCGGCTTCAGATGCTGGAACACCACTGAACATCCTTTCATTAAGGCGCAATTCAGAGCATGCAATATGACTTAAGCTCCATTGTGTTAAAATATGATCTTTTTTTCATATTGTCATACATCTTTCTCATGTACGCTGCAGTTTCTCTCAGTTTTACCTTTGTTTCACTGATGCAGTCAAACGCACACATATTCACTTTGAAATTATGATGATTTATTTTTATTTTTAGAAGAAAAAAAAAATCTGTTGTCAGAAAATAAAGATCTTGTAGTGGTAAAATAAAGCAATAAGTCTTGGAAGGCCATGTTTTACAGTGATGTTAAAATAGGAGTGGTTAAATAAAATGGCAGAAATATACAGTATATAATGTTTAATAGGTTTCAATTAATCTTTGAATGATCTCTTAGAAATCAAATACAGTGCCTACTCCAGGTGTCAACAGTGCCAAACTAGATTCAAGTGCTGATTTTGTTCTTTTCTTTCTTTTAAATTATTATTTTATTTACACATCTATTAATCAGAATCGACTTGTATCCATTTCTACTATTTAAATTAGGATGGACTGGTCCTTGAAACACTGTTTTTTCTCTAATTAAAGATTCGTTATGAGTCCTTTAAAATCTTTTTAGCATTACATATTACACTGTAAAAAAAATCTGTGACATTTATGGTAAAATACCAGCAGCTGTGGTTACCAGAACTTTACCGTAAAAAAATTATGGTAGCAACATTTTAGGTTTTACAAATTCACAATAAAATACCTTATTTCATTAACTGATGTAATGTTAATAACCCATATGGAAGTGTTACATCTGTTTTGTGCCTTTGTTATACACTGATAACCACCAAATGCAGGTGTTGATGAGGAAGTCACATGATGAACCAACGCTCATCATAAACAGCTTTTCTACGAGCTGAGGAGGACAATACTTATATATAGAAGGTGCACACAGTTTCATTCACACAAACACCAAACACCATAATGCTAACACACATGAAACTGAAATAATTCAATAAACATTCATTTAACAACATTAATATACGATTAAACCTTAATGTACACAACTGATAAGAAAAAACATCAAATATGAAGTGTCATACAGGAAATTTTGGGAGTGTCAATTTACGGTTTTTCACTGTAAATTATACAATGACTTTTTCATTTTCACTTCCAAAAAACGTATTAACAGTATTTTACTGTAAAATGACATTAAATGTAATTACATTTATTCACCGAATATAGTATGGAAACTTACTGATAACCAGTTAACAGGTTTTTACTGTAGCATTTTTACAGTCTTTTACTGTTAAAACCACAATCAGTTTTTACGTGTAAGTAAAATTGGTTTAAATAATTGACAAATTCTGAACATCTACGTGCATGCCATTTTCTGTCCAATTGGTGTAAGACTATTTGTCTCAACCAGTACTGTATCCAGATGACAATTATTATTTATTTATTTATTTTTAATAAGCCCTTTTGAGTTTCCTCTCATACCTGTTTCATTTTCGGTTCAAGAAGCGTAGATGTAAAGGAGAAATGCACACATTTAAGTGATCTTGCATATGAAATGTGCATGCTTGCACATAATTTGCATTTTAATGATGTTTTTAAAATAAAAATGTAAATGCTTTCTGGATTTTACATCCATAATTCAAATGTGTCTCAGTCTGAATAGACATGACTCTCAGAGGTTCAGTTGTGAATAATGAGAGGGTTACTTTAAGGGCTAAATGTGAACAGGTCGTTCTCCTCTCACATTTTAGATGTCTGCTCATCGGCTTGTGAATAGTAATTTACTCATTAGATGAGCATGGAAGAGACTTGGTGAAGCATAATGTGGTACAGTGAGCTCATTGGGTGCACGGAGGTGTGTGTGTGTGTGTGTGTGTGTGTGTGCGCGCACATTGGTTTATCCGGGGACTCTTTAGGCATAATGGTTTTTATACTGTACAAACTGTATCCACCTAAACCAACCCATCACACGAAACATTCTGCATTTAGTATGTTTTTTAATCCATTTGAATTACGGGGACACATGAAGTGTCCTCATAAACCACCTTCTCATTGTAATACCTATGTCATACCCGTGTTATTATACAAATGTGTCCTCATAAGCCATCTAAATCGGTGTGCAAGTGTGTGTGAAGTGTGTTTGTAGCGTTTGAACTTCAAATTTCTGTTTAAAGACTTGAAGATCAATGCTGTTTATACCAAGACATTAGGTTCTTCTGCTTTATTATTATTACTATTTATTATAATTTTAATAAGTAGATCAATATCATTGAACGTATGTGCAACTAGCAAGATTCATGCGATGCAAATAATTTTATCATATGACCAATTAGAGTTGGAGAATATAAACCAGAATCTAGTATAAGTATCTTGAAATATGAACCTCCTGAATGTCTGAAAACCATTGCTCAGTCAGATAGTCAAATAGATCTGAAATGTTTAATTTAAATATATCAAAATCTTGTCAGCTCCAGTGGCGCAGATGGTAAAACGTGTGAAAAAAAAAATCACACACAGAAAAAATCTTGTTAAACATAATAAAGGCATGTTTATCACCAAATGCACACAAGAGGAAATGATCATGGTTTTTTTATGCATGCACCAAATTTATATGCATCATTATACAGATTAATCCATATTTAATAAAAAAAAAAAAAAACAAAAAAAAAAAAAGAAGAAAAAAATTATGGCAAATCTACATATTATATTGTTTAATCAGTTTTGAATCAATTAATTGAAATGGAAAGTTCATGGAATTAACATTATAAAAGTTTTTCTTATGTTTACTTTATAAAATTTTTTGAAGATTTCACAGAAAAAAAGACATTTAGCACAACCTGACGAGATACATTTTTACAGCTGTACTAAGGCCTTTTACTTAAAATCTGTTGCATCAATTTGATATGTGGGCTTTATAGAGTTACAACATTTTTTAACCCTCTTACAGGAAGCAGTGTTATTTAGTTGTTATTTTCGTCATCATTTTCATGTCAACGACATTTTTTTTCACCGACGACAACGAGATAACGAACTAAAACTCTTTTTGAATGACGAAAACTATGACGTAAATCTATTGACATTTTCGTCATCGAATAAAAACGAGACAAAAATGTTAAGAGACTATTTGGAAAGAGATTCATTCAGAACGAATCTGCTGCGTGGTTCAGAGGTTAGATGCGTAAATATGAACCGGCGGGACATAAGCTAGCATACACTTGCTGCACGTCCCATAAAACGTTCAAAAATGTCAAATATGTGGGAGTAAGAGAAGATCAGACATATGGATAAATCTGACGACGGAGGAGAGAACTAATTTCGGTCCGGTTTTCTGAGCGCAGATACTGAAGCATACACACACAGAAAGCGTGTCTCGCAGCGTGCGAGTACTCTTTCGCGTCGCATGAACGGAGAATTACACACAAAATGATGTCGAATTGTCCATTTGACGAGTATTCACGTAAACACAGTTGATTACATCTTAAGTGAACGTAAACAGCAGGGAAAACGTGTATCAGTACATTGTATCCATTGCAGCTGTGCATTCAGTTTTAAAGGGACAGTATCCTACCTCTTAAAAATAAAGGTGCTTCAAAGGTTCTTCAAGCGATGCCATAGAAAAAACATTTTTTGGTTCCACAAAGAACCATTCAGTTAAAGGTTATTTAAAGGACCATCTCTTTCTTATCTTTTTATAAGCTGAAGAACCTTCTTTCGCCACAAAGAACTTTTGTGAAACAGAAAGGTTCTTCAGATGTTAAAGGTTCTTTATGGAACCATTTAGACAAAAAGGTTCTTCTATGGCATCGTGAAGCACCTTATTTTTAAGAGTGTATTTAGTTGCTATTGTCCGAGTCTTTGATGTTAATCAAGCAACAAAAGAAATACAGAAAATCATGCACTGCTCTTGACTAAAAAACTTTAGTAGCCCTAAAGATTAATAAAAATTTATTTATATTGGATTTAGCGAAAGCCCTCAGCTGATGACACATCTGACCCAGACATATCAATTGTGATGTGTCCACCACTTGCATCTGCAATTTAGTTATCCCGGATAAGTTGGCATGTAGAACTGCGTGAGAAGTGTTTGAGTATGCAGCGTAGCAAATTCAGCTCACACACACTATTCTCATGTTCTTAGTGGGTCAAGAGCACGCAGTGTCTGTCAGTATGTTTTTCAGTGCATCCTTGGTTTCAGAAGTATTTTCCCATTCATGATTTCCAAAGGGCCTTTCAAAAATAGTTCAATACCCCCCCCCCACCAGCCACACATGATCGCCTAACAAACACTGATTTGAGGTTAAGACAAAGTTATAAAACTCAAAGGACAAAATAAGACGACTATTCAGCATCATTACTCCAGTCTTCAGTGTCACATGATCCTTCAGAATTCATTCTAATAAACTGATTTGCTGCTCAAGAGACGTTTATTAATATGATCAATGTTGAAAATAGTTGTGCTGCTTCATAAAGCTTGGGACAAAAAAAAAAAAAAATAAGTTTAAATGCCGAATGAAAATAACTTAGTATTTAGTCATTTAGCAGACTAAATGTGGGCGAAATCCAGTCATTTCAATAGGAATCCACACAATCGGAAATTTCACTTGAGAGCAATTGATTTCCCCATACAGATTTCGCAGCGTCGATCACACAAATTTAGTACTGACCACAGAAAGAACAGAAAGCTGCTTAGCTTGAAAGTGACTGAACTGTGCTTCATACATCGCTCCACTATTAACAATAGACAATCAATGGACTCGCAACATTTCACTAAATTGTCACAAATTTAAAACCTTTCTTTAGTTGGAATTGGAAAAGGGAACTATTCAATTTTGACTTCTGTTCAAAGTATGTATCATCACTCAAATCTTTTACGTTATTGTTAAAAATGTATTTCTGCAAATGAATGAGAATTTATCTTGGCTTTGCTGTCAAGTTTTGTGGGTTTCCTTTTCTCAAACACAGAACTTGCTAGCAATATGAACAACAAACATATACTTTCAGAAAAAAAAAGGATACTGTCAATAGGGGGGAACCCTAATGTATGGAAGCTAAAAGTTAACATCTTTGTACTTATTAATTCCCGATAAAAATGGTATTAGAACCTTAAAGGTATATATTAGTACTTTAAAAGTACATAACTGGATAGTTGATGCCACAGCCCTGGCTTACGCCTCAGTGGGCTCAAAATACCCCACTGGAGTGAGGGCCAACTCCACTATTGGTGCTTTTCCACTGCGTGGTACGACTCGGCTCGGTTTGCGTTTCCACTGCAGTTCAGTACCGCTTTAGAATGGGCGGGATTATTCACATGTCGTTATAGTTGCGCCGCCTCTACTGCCCCGACTCCTGAAAAACATTTTCATTCCGCGTCGCCCCATCAAGCTCTCGCCGGGGGAAGAAAAAAGAAGAGAAGGGATAAAAAAAAAAAAAATCCGCTCCTCTGCTATCAACGAGAGGAACGTCTGTACTTCCTCAACAGACAACAAAACAGTCACTTTTTGGTTGTTAAAAAAGTGCGCTTGTTCAAAACAGTTGCGTTCGATCCTTCGCTGGCTGTGCTGTTTTAAATCTAGCGGTTCTTTTGTGTTTGTGTCGCAAGTTCAGTGACGCAGGTAGTGACGATTCTCTCCGGCCAATCCGTGATCAGCAGAGTTTACTTGGAACCCCAACCGAGGTGGTACTAAAAAGTACCAGGTACTGTACCCAGTGGAAAACCCCCAAAAAGTGAACCGTACCGTGCCGTACCATGCAGTGGAAAAGCGCCATATGAGGGTGCTGGAACGAGCATTGCATACCAAGCTGCATGCTGGCGTCGAAGCTGCCGCTTCTCAAGCAAAAGATTCTGATGAAATGACACTCAGCGCCGACTTATATAGGGTCAGCCCGCCCATTTTGGCAGGCTGAAATGCTATTTGTTTGTTTCAGCTAAACGGATGTTAACAAATCAGGCTTCAGTTTTCGAAAATGGAGTTTCCCCAAATGTGAATTCAGTCAGTGCTCGTTCCCGTTATCTCAGGGAACCAAGGTTACGTTTAGTAGCCAGAGCGCTCTCTCTTCAGCATTCAGGTGCTGTTTTGGCGAATTTTTACCAGCAAAATCCTTTTCAATAGGAATTCAATAGGAAATTTCGCTTGAGGGCAAATGATTTCCCCATATGGATTTCGCAATGGGTTCAAGTCGGTCTTGCATCTTGTAAAGTGTTGTTCTTTACTGGAAAATGGAAAAAGGAACTACTAATTAAAATCACAATGGATTTTGACTTCTGTACAGAAGTATGTATCATCACATAACCGCAGACATTTTTACGTTATTGTTAAAAAATGTTTAACTGTAAATGAATGGGAATTTATCATGGCTTTGCTGCCAGGTTTTGTGGCTTTTGTTTCCTCAAACACAGAACTGTTAGCAGTATGAACAACAAAAATGAAAAGAAAATGCTATGACTAGGGCAGTACCCCAAGGTACGAAAGCTAAGGTGCATCTTTGTACCTTATTTACCCCTAAAAATATTAGTATTTTAAAAGTACATATTTATACCTAACGTGCACATATTAGAAGCTTTTGACAGGGTACTTCTTGTGTTCAACAAAGTTATGCAGTAATATAATTTTTAATATATTCAACATCATATTTTAAGGATATGCTTTAATCACATTGTTCAGTCAGAGTAAATTTTCTCGTGCACTTTGTATCTGTATGTATGCATTTATTTATTTTAATGGGTTATCACTATGGAAAAGCTACATTGAAAAGCCACAACATTATGGAAAAGCCACACTGAAACACAAGCTTAACCCAGGAGACCAGTTTAACCAAGAAACCAAATGTTGCTCGTTTAAGCTTGGATTTGCTCCAAGTATTTGTCCATTTTTAATGTTTTGACACCCTTAAACAGTGTCTGATCATCAGAAGCAGAGATGGCTTTTGAAGTTGGTAAGTTTGATTCATTTCCATAAATCATGTACTCGCCTCTGAAAAAGAGGATCCTTAAGCTAGTGATTCTCAGCCAGCAAGCCTGAAGATGGCTTAAAATGACAAAAAAGAAAAAAAAAACACTCTAAGGTTCCTTGGAGTCAAAAAGGTTGAGATCCACTACTCTAAGCCATTTCAGAGCAAATACTGAGATTTATATTGAGTATTGTCAAAAGGCTGAGAAATATCTAGGTGTAATTTATTTTCATTGCTTTGCCCTTTCTTAAATACTCAGAGACATAAGAGGCTTGAAAGTTCAGAACGTATCAACTTGATATTAAGCCCTCCAGAAAGTTGACTCGGTTTACCTTCATGGTCTGTTCATAACCATAAACATGTACTGTGAAAATCAGTTCAGTGGTAATTGAAGTGCTGTCTATAGGGTGTATTTAAATTACTTTATTATTATTAACCTTCTGATTGCTAATAAATAAATTAGTTTATCTAAAGCCTGAAGTCATGACGTTAGCTAATACTTTATAATTATCCCATTATTTAAAATTCATTAGCTGGAATAATTGTGTCATGGAGAGGTCAAGCTATCCTCTTCAAGAGTTGATGGTAGCCATTCGGTTTGGGTCATTTATGCCTCAAGAGCCAAGGATGTCATACCAATTGCTTCTCATTCCATCAAATGACATGGACACGTTTTGACATCCAAGAACCTTTTATTAGAAAAAATACTCCTCTGGCATGTTTCTCTGCCATCTATAACTCATATGACCCTATATAGTGACCAAAAAACCATATGTCCTCTGGAGTTCAGTATGGAAGCATGATCAGACACAAAACCTTCCTCCTTTGACAGGATGGAATAAGAAATAATTTTGAATTTTCATCTTTGACTTTTCAGTCACAACTGCCTTCTATAGATGGGTGAATCTCATGAACCCTTTTGACAACTTATATCTTGCTTAAAGAAAATCAAGTCTATCAAGAAGTGAAATGTGACTTGAATATATATTTTTTGTGAGTACTGCATTTCACTGTTAAAATATTTGATTATAGTAATGTTCAGTTTGTATAGCTAAACGTGCAATGTAGTTTTATAACCCGACACGATGATTCATTTTCTTTTCCACATTTGAGCACCATATTGACAGTAATGTAAGATTCTGACTTGAATTTCATGTCTGTGATTAGATGTGCATGTGGAATCATACTGCATTTCTGCCCATTTGTCCTTCAGATTATATTTTAAGACTCACACCATAGGGCACTGGCATTGTCAAACGAGATTGAGCTGTGTGACAAGATCCTAAGGGCCCTTTACACTGCATGGACACTACCTGTTATTGATCTATTTCTGATTTCATGTAAACCCTAATAATTCACAATGTGCAACACTAGGAACGACACATACACTTAGCTTCAGAAGTGTAAAACTATACTAAAAACCTGTTAATGTTGACTATAGGCCTGTGGAGACAAAGTTCAGATGGACTTTTTCGAGCCCGGTCTCATGAAAATGCGTGTAAGTAGTACGCCAAATAAAAATGAAAACTCGAGGTATTGATACGCAAAAATGGACTTTGGCGTGCGTATGATACGCATGTGTTTGGCGTGCATGTGTTTGGCGTGCATATAATACGCATCTACCCCACAACCCTATTCCTACCCATCGCGTAGCATATACACGCCAAAGTCCATTTTTGCGTATCAATACCACGAGTTTTCGTTTTTATTTGGTGTACTATTTATACGCACTTTCATGAGATCGGGTTGGTTTATCAGTGAATGATACAGAGATACCTTCTAAAATTAGTTATAAACCTCTATAAATAGCATATATAAGTCTTTTGGTTCGTGTTGGTCCCGCCTTGTGAATTTTAGTGACGGCCCTGAGCTTACCTCATTGTTATGGCCACAGATGGTGATCAAGTTGGAGTCGCCAGGGTTTGTTGGAGTTGAAAATCATACCAGATTGCTTAAACATTTCATGACCCAACAACCATGACTGTGAACATGTTCAGTCAGCGAAAACAAACACCAACAAATGGCAACGGAGTTAGCACACTGATTTAACCAAACCCAACAACCGCTGCTGTTTGTTGGCATATTTGAATTAGCCTTTAGAAGAAAACGGTCTGCTATTTGCAGGCTAGAAAGTGTGCTTAGTGCCATTTAATCCATTCACAGACCTCACTAGAAACCTTTCAAAATCTTCTAATCTCAGCATATCTAAACGTTTGTCCAAGTATCAGCGTCTTGTCTGTAGCATAACTGATAAATTCACAATTTTTGTTGCATTCTTGTAGTGTGTCACTGATTCTTCAAGAGTTGCATTCCTATCAACTAACACAATATTTTGTGCTCGGAAATCACTTGGAAAAGAATCACCAAAGCAAATAAATATAATCAGGGGTGCATTTTCTGATCTGATAGATCTGATACTCCTCCGTGCTGCTCTTTTTATTTACATACCACATTATCGATTGCGACCAGGTGAACGAAATGCTGCTCACGTACGTACAGCATAGTTTATTGGTCGCACATTCTTCGTTAATATGGAAGGTGGCTAGAGCCAAAAGTGTTCAAACAGGACAGGTGAAATTTGACTGTCAACACGCTATGTTTGACCGTGTTAACGTGGCACTTCTTAACATGTTTCTTTTGTATGTGTAGACGTGCATATTCTGGCTGTGTTAAAGGGATAGTTCCCCAAAAATGAAAGTCTGTCATAATCGCACCTCAGGTGTTCATCTTCAAACACAAATAAGATATTTTTGGATGAAATGTGATGAGCTCCAGACGGCCATAGACAGCAACAACTGTAATGTTCCAGGTCAGAGAGAGTAAGGACATCGGTAAACACAGATGGTGAAAATCGTGGCTCAACCGGTTTTGCACGCCTAAAGAGTACTTTTTTTCGCGAAAGAAAACAAAAATAACAATTTATTAAACTTTTCTTCTCTCCCAAGTTACGTCTTCCGCAATTTTAGAGAGTATCACAACACATACGCAGGCTTTCCCTAAGCGTAAACAACACTGATTACATTGATTACATTATGCGTGGCTTTCTCCGAAACGTAAACAACGTGATACGTCAATTAGCTCTTGGGAGAGTCTCCAAAAGGTGGAAGACGTAAACTCGGGGGAGCCGAGCGTTAAATAAATGTATTTTTTGTGGTTTGCGTTCAAAACTGCAGGGTCTGAGAGCTTATTTCATCAAAAATCAAAAAAAAATTGGTGCTCGCAGCCTAACGGAGGTCTTAAGGGTTTGGAACGACTTGAGGGTGAGTAAACGATGACAGAAATTTAATTTTGGGGTGAACTATCCCTTAATATTTTTATCAGTGCCTTAACTGACTTCAGGTTGCCGTGTCTAGAAACATTTAAAAGTACCAGTTTTCATTTGATGACAAAATTTTAATGTGTTTCTCACTTGCCTGCACATTTAGGCCAGTCGAAAAGCTAGATACTTTTTGAAGTAGATTTACCTCATAGATTCCCCACCTTTATCTTGTTAGTTTATTGCGCATTGCTTACTGATATCTACTGGTAGAGTAATTAAGTAATGGTACAATGTAACTTAGATTTGACATACCACGGACCACTGAAAGAAACAACTAAAAAGGACATGACAAATCATGAAATAAGACAGATGTCACACTGTTCATGCATTGTCCCTCATGAACAAACATACACTCTAAAAAACATTGGGTTAAAAACAACCCAATTTGGGTTATTACCCCAAGGGCTGGGTAAATATAGGACAGAACACATTTTGGGTTAATTTTACTCCGCATAATGGGTTGATTTAACCCAGCCATGGGTTCATTCATTTTTACTATAATACTGGTGTATTTTTTACTTCATACATGAAATAATGTTTACAGATCAACTTAAATCCGCTCAACTTTGTAATAATACTCACAGACCCCTGGTTGCATGAGAAATTTTTATATTCATTTACACATTGTTATGTCGTTTTAATAGTCGCACTATACTATTGCCTCATTGAAACTGCGTACAAAACAGAAGTAAAACTTCACCAGTCAACAGACGTCATTCCGTGTAATGATTTTGAAGATAAAATAAAATGACCAAACCTGTATTTACCGAAGTAACGGCAGCAATTGAGGGCTTAGAACGGCTCTCTCTGAAAGAGGCGCAAATTGACTGCGATAATAACGCACCCGTGGGGTACATCTGACCAGGACCACGGCGTACCACAAAAAAGACCCAAAACACTGACAAACTCTAACCTAAAAAAATACCCTAGAAGGCTCAACCTTTTAAAAAATAACCCCGCTTGTTCAGCGTGTGGCATTGAGTTTGCTCGTGCTACCAGTGTGTCATTAGACCCCTTTCAGAATAAACCTGATGTGGATGTTGTGTCATATCCACGTACGCTTGCTCACTAGCAACTCGCGTACATACGCAATTAATTGGCGTCACTTCAAATTTCACAATTCCGGTTAAGACCTTTTGGCCGTATCAGTCCATTACATTCCACCATGTTGGTTAAGAACTATCGTTAATAAAGCATCTCACAGGATAGCGTTGTAATTAAATCGTCCAGATCATGTTAGATTAGTGCTGTAACTGACGAACATGGCATCTGAGGATGCTTTTGCTATTTTGTTATCGTTCATTTTGCGAGTTTCCCCGTGGCAAGAGTGTTTACACATCGCATGTGTGGTTTCACGGTGTGTGTTCATGCTGGGTGTGTGCACTTGGATGGTTAAATGCAGAGCACAAATTCCTAGTATGGATTATCATACTTGGCCACACGTCACATCACTTTTTCACTTTAAATTCTCGCAGTCATTTGATATTCTGGGAGAGTCTTGATTCATGAATCAAACATGACTTTGAAAGTACCAGGTTCTCTGAAATGGTAGTGGCTTTGTTGTGAGGATTAAATTGGCCTTTGTGGATCATCACAAACCTGGTCTCGTCAGCTTGGCTGTAATCATGAGTGGCTTGGAGACAGCAGGGCTGCTATGAGCAGTGAAGCTATGGTGAGGTTTGAGTGCATAGCCTGTAGATGTCTGGATTAGCCCAGCTGAATACTACAGGAATAGCAACCGACCCTGTGGATGGATTTCACTCGAAACTCAAACGAGAATACAGCACTGCACTGTAAATCTGCCAGTGTTATCGCCTTCTTCCCCACATGAATATCCATGAGATGCTATCGCACTCCCTTTGGCGACAGAGATAGCTGCTACAATGTTGGCTTTGAATCTTGAAGTCCACAGGCTGTCCTTCACTGCCAGCTTTCTGGCATGTTGTTTGTGCTGGATATTTCAGAGCAACCTTTGCCTCTGGAGGTCAAACAGTAATGTATGTCTCAAATCTGGTGGTGTACTCAGTGAAATGTGCTAAATAATCTAGTGAATATTATGTTATGTATTTAAAAAAAGAAGTGCAACTTTAGAAGATTGTGTTTCAGGGATGGTTGAATCATCTGTTCTAGGGTTTCATTTGAATATGCTTTCTCAGCTGTACATATCACTTTTCAGAGACTGACAATGTGTCTTTTTTTAAAGATATAAAGCAAATGCTGTAAGAAAATGCTTTTGTAATGTATTAGAAAACTAATAATCTACATATTTCATTAAGTATACTTAATGAAACGGTATATTTCCAGTATATGAACCACTGCAAACCACACATATCTGAATATGCATTCAAATAAATGTTCATTCATATAAATGCTCTTTGAAGTCAATATGAAACGCATATGTCAGACATTCTGGGTAAAACTGTTATTGAGTGAGAATAAATGTAGGACATGACTTGATTTTTTATTTTTTTTTCATTTGGGATTGATTGGCCATTCATACTAGAATGAAGTCAGTTAGAGAGGTGCTAAACATGGCTTGTTGGTGACTTCATTTGTTTCAGAGGTGGAGTAAGTTATTAGATTTTGATGAACGATTACAAAGACAATCTTCATTTTTCTTTTTGAGATTATCATGCACTGATGAATCACACACAGTAAGATCAAGAACAAGCATTTTAAAAACAGTATAGCTTTTGATTTTATGTTGAATCTTCATTCACTACTACACAATTATTGTACTACTGTGGCTTAGTTTACCTCTCACTTAAAAGCAAATATTGTGTTGACAGGAATAGCATTATGTAACTCAGGTATATAAATTATGCTCTGTGCTTTCTTTGATTTGGGTTAGAGGTGAGTATAATGTTCCAGTGAACTGGCCTCTATCTGTCTTAATGGCTTTGTTTAATTCCCTCTCTATGGTGACCATTGAGGATACATCACAGAATAAGGCAAACATAAGTAACACTAAACACATGGAATACAATCAAAGGGTCATTCAGAGGAAGAAATCTGGACTTTTTTATGGTTACTATATGTTTTGTATAATTTCATTACAGGATGTGCAAGAAAACATTTCCCCTCCTCATGTCCAAACTATCAGGGCCACAGACACTAGAGGATCACCATTTTTTATTCTGTATAACCCATTAAACTGGTAGATTGGAATTAACATTATATTCTTTTGCTTTTGCAGTGCACATGAGAGAGTCAAATATATTGAATAATGTCACCAAGTGTGCGTTGCGCGTTCTGTTTAGCTACTTTTTATTTGTATTGTTTACATTAAAATTGAAAGATGGGAGTCTGGAAAGATTCACTGGCTTTATTCTGCACTCCCTTCAGGATCTACAGAGATTAGAGATTATAAACGATTATTATAAATATTTAAGGATAACCTTCCAGTAAGCAATCAAGAGGACAATAACCAATTACAACAGCTTTTCCATACAAACTGCTGGATTTAATTTCTTCACACAGTACTGTTAAGCATCATGCACAACTGCCATATAGACTGATTCACATTGTACAGTAAAGTCAATTAGTCATTTGTATTGCCTTTAATTATAATATCTAGTTGTTATTCAAGTCCTTTTAACATTTACTGTTGCCTATAAACCCTAGTTCAATTATCAAATGAAATGTATTAAAAATTCTGGCATTGTTATATTAAAAATTTCAACATCCCAAATTGAGCCATGAATATTTTTAAAGCATTTTCCGCATGTTTACCCATCTGACTTAATGCTGGAATGCCCATTGTCAAACAATTTAAGCTTCCCAATTGATGACGGATGAACAGTGTGCCAAAGTCGTGGTATTCCTGCGGAATGGCACTTTTGGCGAATTTTGCGATGCGATTAGTGACGGACGTTGAACCCCGGAAGGAGTTTTTGACCACCCAGCAAGCGGGAATTGGCGTAATTTTAAAAGCCATTTCCCCGGAATGTGATTGAGTAGTGTGAGTACCTATGGGATGGTTGGGTTTTTATGCAGACTGGCAACACTGTGCAGTGAAGTCTCAGATAAAGAAGCTAATTGGTCTCATTCGCATATCCATTTTACAGGAAAATGCAACGTAAGAATATGGAAAATGAGTTTCAGTCGTGCATGTCGTAACTTTTAAGCTTGCCTTTTTGTATTTTTTATTTAGTTATTTTTTTTATTGCATGAAGGCCAGGGGTTATGGCATGAATGTATAAAACAGTTCACAATTTTTTTTTTATTCATATTCACAGAACAGGTTTCTTGGACTATATATAACTGTTGTAAATAAAAACATATGCTAATAATGCCATCAAAGTTGAACAGGCAGTGTCCAATAGTGACTGGCTGAGTAATACATAATACTATAGGTCAGTAAAATCTACATTTTTATTGCTCCCTTAAAACACAAATATACACACACCATGAGAAACTCACCTGCATACAATGGGGTTTAATGGCATCATAACAAACCTTGCCCTTGTGGAGCCAAATGTGTAAGATTTGTGTCACTGTCAACACAGCGTAGTCAACCATACTGACTGAGTTTGGGTTTGAGCGGCCATGTGGTCATGATGTGTTTGCTGGTTTAATGTGCCGTATTAATGGGCTACAATGCCAGCAATAACGTTAACCACTAAACCCGGAGAGGGTCACACGACTAAGTTTAAAATCCGCATGAAAGCACTAAATGAACATATTAAGGTGTCGATTGGCCTTGTCGGGTGAAATGCATCAGCACAGATGTGTGCCGATCAATGAGGGAGGGAAAAGTAAACCTGTTCACCCGACAGACAATGTTTGCTTCCTCGTCTTGATAGAATGAAGAGGAAATATGTGAAGCAAACAAAGACAAAGCTCTTTCTTGATAAATTCATATTTAATAGCATCGTGCCAAGATTTATATATCAGGTCTATTTCAGGCAGCCAGAATCATTTGTTTCTCATCGATTTTTTGATCAAAAAGGAAAACAGGGAAGTGCTCTGAAACAAAAGAATGTCATTCTAGGACAAGCGGTATAGACCATCTGTTTTACCCACTCTACAGGATATGAAGAGTATCCTCTGTAAAAATATTGTGAAGTTATTTTTGAAGCTGATTGGAGGTTCGAGACACACTTAGCCTTTTTTACTCGGTGTTGATGTACGTGAAATACATGTGTTTAGATTAAAATGAATGAATGAATTGATAAGTATGTTACTTTATTATGAATATAATCACATATTATAAATTGTACATTTCCAGATTCGGAACTATTCATAGTGAATAGTGTACAGAAGATTTTCTTGCTTGTGCTCTCGGCCATCTAAATGTGCTGGAGGCTCGTGATCGAATGTCATCAAGTGCAAATAAAGCAGCAGCTCTAAAAAGGGGCTACGATTTCAATCTTTGTTATGATGAGTGCCCTGTCCTGCACAGAATGCTAACTGGGGGATTATCTCCCATGGGTTATTCAGCTCACAATCCTTGGACGGTGGTACGTTGCGGGATAGCAGTTTGGAGGGCTGTAGGCTGCTAGACCATGCTATAAATGGAAGGGGACCCCGTTGGCTCAGAAAGGTCTGCAGCGACGGGATTTTCAAGCACATTGAGACTGATTACGGCCAGCAGGGGCATCAACGCCGGTACACTTTGTAAATTTTACTGGGTCGTAGCATGGATGAAAAAATAATTGGCAGAGTATATAGGTTCTGAATTTAGACATAGTTTTGCGGGGTTATTGTCTTTGTTATTCCTGTCTGCTGTAGACTCTGATTTAAACGAAATCTTAAACCACATATTATGGCTAGATTTGAACCTATGGGGAAAAAAAAAATAATGTTGGTTGTTCTCAGAGCAAGAATGGGCATGTCTTATTATTACATATATTTAATGAAAAATTATATAGAAGTTACTAGCACAGTGTTGCATTATGACAATGAAAGTGTCTTCCACGTTATGTGTTCATTATATATATTCAATTTTCTTCGGTTCACACTCATACCTGCGATTCCCCTTTCAAATAATAATTTGGATTCTGACTTCATTGGGTGACATTATTAAAAAAAACTTTTCCCTTCCTTTCAGTCGGTCACTCTCGAAGTCACGTCGGATGACCGACGAATTGGTATTCGCTTAGAGCGCCAGGCTTGAGTATATATAGGCAGCAGTGCCGCGCATCGCAGGTTGGCGTCGGAGCGACGATCACATCGTTTTGCCTGATACTCTAGGAGAGAATGATACGACGAACGAGTCAGCGCGCTCGTTAAGAGATTTGTGTGGTGGTTATGGCGCTTGCGGTGGTGGTTCCTGTTGCGAGGGGGTTGCACACATCGGCTGCAATACCCCCCTGTGTGTGCAGGCGGCCATCGTCCTCGTGCGATTCAGCATGCTAAAATAGATTTTCCCTAAAGAGAATTCAGGGTGCATCTTTAAAAGACGACAGGTGTCTGGCTAACTTGAGGTGTCTTTGTGAAGACGATGTGGGTCTTGTATAGAAACGTACACCCGGGCGTTGCTGGATGCTGGTCGTTACCTGGCGATGGGTGATGGCACGGAAGCTGACCATGCGGGCATTTAGCATTCTGAGGTGGCGTTTGTGGATGAGTCAAGTTCTCGTTGCGGGAAGATGATCATCTCGGAGTTGTGGGCCAAGCTCTGTTACCTCAAAGGGGTACCTCTGTTACCTCCGTTGCCTCTGCCTCGATCTAGTTCTACTCATGGCGGCAGCCAGGGGGGTACTCAGTCTGAGCTTAAACGTGATGGTAAATCCCCAGGGAACCCCCCTTTGGGGACGCATTGTCTCTTGACACTCCGCAACCTGGGAGCTGCCAATGGAGCAGGATGGGCCTCTACAAGGAGAGTACAGCAGTATCTTTGGCCTCATTCGACGACAGAGTCGATCGCTTATCGGAGGGGCAAGCCGGAGCTTTGGGAAGCAGACAGATTGGTGCGATGCGCCTCGCGCTGTAGACATGCCTGAAATCGATCGGAAAAATGGAATATGGCTTTCCAGGGCCGCGTAGGGTCGGGCTCGGACACGGGGAGGTGGTCTCCATCAAGGTGGAGATTGGTTCTTCAGAGTGGATCCGTGGGGTTCTCAGGCCCGACCTGTGATTTACGGAGGTGCATTGGGGGTACAGGGTTGTGGATGGCACCTTTTTAGCTGCACGACGGCTAACCTCATCACTCAGTACTTCAACGGTGGTGAGATAGGGGATATAAGGGGGCCCCCCGGTTGCGAGCGGAAAGTTGCGATGCAGTGTGTCTAACACCGCCTCAAACGGCATGGGGAACCGTGCTCCCACCGGGTCTGCGGGGACTGTTGGTCTGGCGGGCGAGTTTATAGGCATGTGGAGAAGCTGCATCGCCGTACACGCTACGGTGTTACTGCAGGTTATTCAGGCTAAGGCACTGAGGGACCTGCATGAGGGTGGTCAAGGTCCGGAAGTTCTAAAAGAGCTCCAAACTGCAACTGCTCTAGCGCTCCGAGCGACGAAGGTCACCGCGAGTTCTCTGGGTCGTGCGATGTCCACACTTGTGGTCCAGGAGCGTCACCTCTGGTTGTGTCTGGTCAACATGAGGGACGCCGACAAAGTTCGGCCCAGCAGTTCTCGACTGCACAGGAGCAAACTAAGGTTTCTTGGGGGGGCGAGAAGGCTAAATCCTCCACACCCTCTTGGGACCTGACTCTAGTGCTCACAGCACTACAGCAGGGCCCATTTGAGCCTTTGCTGTCAGTCGAGCTAAAGTTTCTTTCATTGAAAACTCTGCTCCTGGTTGCATTGGCCTCCATCAAGAGGGTAGGGGACCTGCATGCATTTTCGGTCGACGATTCGTGCCTAGAGTTTGGGCCGGCAGACTCCCAGGTAATCCTGAGGCCCCGGCCCGGCTATGTGCCAAGGTTCCNGCCGGCTGACTCCCAGGTAATCCTGAGGCCCCAGCCCGGCTATGTGCCCAAGGTTCCTACTACTCCCTTCAGGGATCAGGTAGTGAACCTGCAAGCGCTGCCCCTGGAGGAGGCAGACCCAGCCCTAGCTTTGCCCCATCCGAGCCTTGAGATGGTACGTAGAATGGACACAAAGATTTAGGACGTCAGACCAGTTATCTGTCTGTTATGGAGGCCGGCAGAAGGTGAAGGCAGTCTCTAAGCAGAGGATGGCCCACCGGATAATGGATGCCATACCCCTGGCTTATCAGGCACAGGGTGTGCCCTGCCCGCTCAGGTTGCGAGCTCACTCTACTAGAAGTGTTGCATCCTCCTGGGCGTTGGCTCGTGGCGCCTCGCTGACAGATATTTGTAGAGCTGCGGGCTGGGCGACCCCCAACACGTTCGCTAGATTCTATAGCCTTCGTGTGGAGCCGGTATCCTCCTGTGTTCTCACCTCAAACGGGTAGAGGCACTGAGAGTCCCGGTTTAGTGTCGGCTTGCTAAAACTGCTCCAGAGTGACCGTACTGTAGACCCTGTCGAGCTCCTCCATCCTCTCGGCAATCAGACATGGCGGAGCATCTGGCGCCAGGCCCTCACTCGATGAATCCATGAAAACCGGTAGAGGGCTGGGTTCCATATATATAGAGACCTGAGTGGATCCCATATGTGTAAAGTCCACGGTATAGCCTCAGAGCCCGTGTTTCCCCGGCAGACTTCTGCCATTTCCAAGAGGGTTATAATCACCTCTAATCTTCCATATGCACCTAAACGGTTGTTCATATGTGTAAGTGCTTCTGAAAGCTCCTTCGGGAAGGATGGGGCTTCCGCAACGTTCCTGTTCCAACTGGTACAGGTACGTTTTCCCAGTGTTATCCAATATCACTGAGTGGGTAGTGCTACGACAACAGTGACTGGTTTTCTTGTTGCGAGCCCCGGCCTACAACAAAAAGGGGCGCAGGAGGCTCACACAGGACACTGGAAGGGGCAGCATCCATTGCGCTTTGGTAGGGATCCCAATTCGTCGGTCACCGACGTGACTCGAAGTGACCGACTGAAAGGGAACGTCTCAGTTACTTATGTAACCCTCGTTCCATGAAGGAGGGAACGGAGACGTCACGTCCCATCTCCACGGCAGCTGTGGCTCCTCAGTGAAAACATGGTATGCGTTGCACCGGCTGCCTTTTTATGCTCACGCTGTGATCAGCGGCAGCTGGATGCAATCATTGCATGACAATGTTCATTGGCTCATTTAGTTTACACTCGAAGTGGATTGGTCTCTCTAAGCGAGATCCCAATTATTCGGTCACCGACGTGACGTCTCCGTTCCCTCCTTCAGGGAACGAGGGTTACATATGTAACATAGACTTTTTCCCAGCTTGTTTAGCCTTGGACTCTTTAAGGAGTGTAAATGCTAAAATTAAGTGTTATTTTGTTTGTTTTGCACAATAATAATATACACCTTTTATTGTTCTGTTATGTTAAGATTATAAAAAGTTTCCTCAAATGGTTACCTAAACCCAAACCTTTTTTGGTTGTACACTGAATTGTTGCTACACTACTCTGGATTTACAATATGTCTATTTCAAAAAAAAAAGTCCAATGATTATGCTATTTTTTTTTTTTTTTTTTTTTTTTTTTTTTTTTTTTCTTTCTTTTTTTTTTTTATCTACCATGGCAGTTATAGTATGGCTGCTCAGGGCTGGACCAAATTTGGCACTTGACAAATCCAGCCCATCCGGCCCACAAGTTCCCCTGTTGATGTTTTTCTGGGTTATAGGGCCTTCAATTGGAGTAAATTAATTAATAAATAAAATAGGAGAGAAACAAATAATGATAGATATTACTGAAACACACTAATGCATTTTTGTCACATAGAAATGTGCTTGACAGTAAAGCTTGACAGTAAAGACAGTAAAACTTACCGACTACTACGAATAATTTACATCCCCTTCAGAAGTCTGAGATCCGCTAGTGAGCGATGCCTTGTGGTTCCATCACAGAGAGGCTCAAAATCACTAATCATTTTCCAGAACATTCTCGTTTACCATTCCTGGTTGGTGGAATGATCTTCCAACCCCTATCGGGAATGCTGAATCCCTGACAATTTTCAAGCGACAGCTGAAAACTCATCTCTTTCGAAGCTACTTGACTTCATCATAAAAAAAATAAAAATAAAAAAAAAGTATCTCTCTTTATTTATTCCTTCTCTTTCTGGCTTGTACTTATTTGAACAAATGCCTAAAACTTGGTATTACCAGCACTTATTGTGTCTGTTTGCCTCTTTAAGAAGAAACGCTTTATGTATCCCCCAATTGTAAGACGCTTTGGATAAAAGCGTCTGCTAAAGGACTAAATGTAAATGTAAATGTAAAGCATTGATTTTGAGCTAGAAAGCAGGAATGTATAATTTCTCCACCCTCCAAACCTGTATGACTTATGGTGCTTTTCCACTGCGTGGTACAACTTGGCTCGACAAAAGATATTTTGAAGAATGTTACCAAACCATTTTCTACTGTATGGACAAAATTTCTTGACATTTCTCAAAATATCTTCTTTATGTTCAACAGAAGAAGAAATTCATACAGGTTTGGAATGACATGAGGTTGAGTAAATGATGACAAAATTTTCATTTTTGGGGTGTACTATCCCTTTAAGAACTTTAATATTTATAAATAGTAAATGCCTAATTTATATAAGACACTAATATTTATTTTTAATCAGACCCTTGTTGAATTAACATTTTATTTCAATTAAAATTAATTAGAACTAAACATCTAAAACGAAATAAGTTCTTGCTTAGAATCCAGAGTTTAACTGACTAGTATTAGTAAGATTGTGGTCACAAAAAGTAAAAACATGGTCCTCATTACCATGGTTATATGGTTTTTAAAATAAATAATATTAATAAACTATGAAATTTGTAATAATAATAAAAAAAAACCAAAAACTAAACATGTAGAAACTACAACAACAAAAAGTAAAGTATTCCCCAATATTTTATATAAGTAATAACAGCAATATTTATAATAAATACATTTCTGCCAAAAAAAACAGAGGCTATTTGGTTATTTGCAATTCCGACGCAGCTGAGGAAAGCTAAAGGTGTTAGCTCTCAAGCTAACAGCAGTAGCTTATTATGTAAACATACTGAAATAGAAGATTCAGCACAGGAGAGCTATTTTCTTAAATGCTGTTCTACTATGACTAACATGTCAACATCATTACAAAGTGTTTTACCCCAGAGAAGTCATTAGCAAAACATTAACTTATTAAGTTTGTTCTGTGTGTCACAGGGATGAGGGTGATCCACCTAGACTCACTTTACTTTTCCTGTTAAAATGACCATCTTGTTTATTAAAAGAGCACTTTGAGATGGCTCATTGTTTTTCTTGGCCAACGTTTAGTTAAACCAGCCAATCCACCGTTTAGCCACAAACACAGGACACGACAACAAACCAGACACAGTAACTAAATAAAAGGTTTCCATATTATTCACCTTCCCACATGCAGCTTGCATGCCAAGATCCACTCACCAGCTGGTTTTCAGCTTTCCTGGAGTGGAAAAAACCCAAAGTATGAGCAATAGTAAAGGTGACGCTTAGATTAGCACACACCCACAAATAGCTAGATTTGTACATTTTCAGAAAAACTGGTTCTTGCCAGTGCAAAACTTTACTAGTGTGCCACATTATTAGTGTAATTGCTACACTGTATGGGGGGAAATCTATCCATAAAAATAGAGCTAAAATTACTGTATAAATATCAAATAATTGTCTTGTATTTATTTTTATTTTTTACAGGCGTTTTAACTGCATTTTGAGTGTTGCACTTCATTGTGTTTTAAGGCTATGTAGCGAATCAGCTCATGGGGAAATATGAATAATTAATCATAACTAGTTATAATTAATTATAAACATTACGCTGTAGATATTTACTTGACCTCTCAGGGTCAACTGTCTGTCAATTCTAAGAACGTTAATTTCCTGGTTAAGGGAAATAACTTTCTTACTGTACAATACTACACAGAGCACGTAGCATAATCTGTATGATTAGGGACTCCAGTTATGAGCAAACAATGAACAATGTCAAGTGTGATACAAGTAAGACTTTATTAACTACATAAACACTTAAACTAGTCTAACATACTACATAAACACACACACACGCATACAGTTGGTATAGGAAAGGGTTAAAGCTTAACTCAGTAAAGAGGAGAGAAAATAAGAATATGAAGTTATGGAACCATTTGCATATTCAGCAGATCTACCGCCTGAAGGAAAAATCAGATTCTTAGTTCAAACACACCTTTGTAAAAGGTGAAAATGATACCTAATGTATCAATAAATAAGACTAAGTTTGAATACTTGCAAACTGTCTCGTCTGTCTGAAAGAAAGGCTTAATGCAATCTGAAAGTCCCAGTGATCTTTGCTGAAGTTGGTTGATGAAAAAGAACCAGTTTGAGTCAGAGAATCTTGGTGAATGGAAAAGTCAAGGCCGAAGCCTGGCACGTACTTAGGATGTCCTGGAGCGTTGGAGCTCACATCTTCTCAAAACCTAACAGAACCACCGACCCTGGGCGGGTCACTGAAGTGAGGCCTTTAAGGTCTGAGAAGATTCACGCCTCTCAAGATGGGCTTGTCCAATGAGAAAGGTCGGAATCCAAAGTGGGAGTTTTGAGATACCGGGGAATTTTTATGGCTCTTTGTGTGGAAGCATAGTAATTTGCATATGGAACTTCAATCGAAATTAATACAGATTCTCAGGACACTAATATATTGCCTATGTACCAACATATAATATACACACTCGTTTAGATCATCAGAAGGCAAATTCATAGATACTAAACAAGGTAGGATTACATATAGTGAAAGGATGACAGGACGAGTGGTTCCCTCATAAGCCTGCATAAAACATTATAAAAATATCCAAGACAACATACACAAAGACCTGGAGTATATGTTGTTCATTCAAAGAAAGGTTTTCCAATTAATTAATTAAAGAAGAGTCCATTTTTACTGTGCATTGTGTCTCTCCCTATGGAAAAGGTAGTGATTTTCTCTACTTCGCATTCCTTTGGGCAATAAACCCAGTGATATCAGCGTTGGTTGCCATGGAACCAGAGGCCTGTTCTGCCCTCCTGAGTTGTTACGCATTTCGGGGGAAGGGTCCATATGTCCTCATATGGCTTGTTAACTGAGGGGTGTTACAGAGTATTTGTTAAATATAGCTAACAAAATATATATTGTGTGTTTGATTGGTCCAGACGCTACAGCGAACATAAATGTCCATAAAATTGCTGGATAATGTTCTGGTAGAAAATTACCAGTACATTTTTCCCCCTTCTTTAACCCTTATTTTATTTTAGCCTGTTTTTCAATTTATCTATTTTATTTTATTTTATTTTGGCCTGTTTTTCAATTTATCTATTTTATTTTGGCCAGTTTTTCAATTTATTTACAGGTCATACATACTGTACATTTTATACTAATGGGTTGGGATCAACTGTTAAATTTCTTGGAATCAGCAGTTTAAATAGTTTGTTTAACTTTTGAAACAACACTGATGTCTATGATAACATCCTAAACTGTAAAATGACCATAAAATGTCAATTTAAACAGCTTTAGTTCAAATAATACTATTTACTCTTAAAAGGTGCTATAGAAATAAACATTGCTTGCTTACTTACTTTATTTGTATTATTTAATAAAAACTCCTCAGATTTGCATGAATTATGCAAACAGCCTATTTCAATGTCAAAACAGCAAATTTTACCAAAAGGGAACAAGTTTCCAGGTATGAAAGGTAGAACAGGGAAAATGTCATGAAGAAGAGGTGGGAATGTGATCAGAAATGACACAATCCAGACTCAAACTCACGTCACTTGCAACAGCCGCTCATCTTGACACGTGTTGGAAAACACGGGCTAACCAGCAGGCCACAGCTCCAGCACAGCTGCCTTTAATCACTGATGAAACATTTGTGTAGTTCAGAGCTTCCTGTGAGAGGAAGAATGTCATGACTACATCTGGGCTGCTTAACGAGGAGACTAATTAATTAGAACTCGGTAAAGATGGTCTAATTTGCAATCACTTTCAGTACCAGGAACAAACAAGATCAATAGGCCTGGGATCTCATGAGACATTGACTACGTTTACATGGACATCAGTAATCTAATTATTTACCTTATTCTGAATAAGCCAATATTATGTTTAAGGTGTTTACATGAGTTGCTTTTAGAATATTCCTTTCATGTTCCCGTTTTACATGATATAGTACATAGTTCGATAAATGGCACAAGTCATTACGTCCCACGTGACACCATCTGACGTCCCCTCCGGAATTTCACGCATATAGTTCGTCTTCATGATGATGCCATGTAAAGTTTTGGGTGTTTAATTTTAAATTTTTTGAAGGCTTCAAGTGCAGTTAATTATTTGTACGTGCATACAGACAATGGTGGTGTTGAAGCTCTTTTATTTGCCGTCAAACGGTTGGCCACTGCCGTGTGTGTATACTGTCACAAAATGCGGCGAAAAGTCCTACACGACGGTAATAATGTGATTAAGGTGTGTAGCGACACAGCTCATGAGGAAATATGAATAATTAACCATAACTAGTTATAATTAATTATGAATATTTTAGATCCGCTGTAGATATTTAGCTGACCTCTCAGGGTCAACTGTCTTGTCAATTCTAAGAACGTTAATTTCCTGGTTAAGGGAAATAACTTCCTTACTGTACAATTCTACAAAAGCTTGTAGCATAAATCTGCATGATTAAGTGACTCCAGTTATAAGCAAACAATGAACACATCAAGTGTGATACAAGTAAGGTTTTATTAACTACATAAACACTTAAAAACTAGTCTAACATACTACATAAACACATAAATTGGTCTAACATCCTACAAAACCCATAAACTGTCTAACATACACAATACACACACACACACACATACAGTTGGTATAGGAAAGGGTTAAAGCTTAACTCAGTACAGAAAAGAAATATAAGGAATGAAATTTATGGAACCATTTGCATATTCAGCAGATCTACACCTGAGGGAAACATCAGATTCTTAGTTCAAACACAACTTTGTAAAAAGGTGTAACTGATACTTAATGTATCAATTTATAAGACTAAGTTTGATACTTGCAAGTCCCGTCTGTCTGAAATAGATTCCTGATGCAATCTTAAGGCCCCAGATCTTGCTGAAGTTGGTTGATGAGAAAAAAACAGTTTGAGTCAGAGAATCTTGTTGAAATGGAAAGGTCGAGGCCGAAGCATGGCACGAGCTTAGAGTTTCCGGGTGCGTTTTTCTCACATCCTCTCAGAATTCCAACAAACCACCAACTGTGGCGGGTCCTTGGAGCAGGGCCTTTAAGGTCGGAGAAGATCCCAGCCTTTCAGATGGGAGTGCATGAGAAAGGCCAGGCAAGGCAAGGCAAGTTTATTTATATAGTACATTTCGTACACAATGGTAATTCAATGTGCTTTACATAAAATAAAATAAAAAATAATCACAACAATAAAACAAGGAATTTAAAACTTTGAAAATAATTAAAAAAATTGATTTAAGAGGTTTAAAATAAATTTAAGAAAACGATTATACATATAATATAGTGCAATCAGTTAGGACAGTGCACGGTGTTCATTCAATAAATGTGCAGCTAAACAGATGAGGTTTGAGTCTGCATTTAAATGTGACTAATGTTTTAGCACATCTGACCTCTTCTGGAAGCTGATTCCAACTGCAAGCGGCATAATAGCTAAAAGCGGTCTCCCCTTGTTTTGTGTGAACCCTTGGTATTTCTAACTGACTCGATCCTAATGATCTGAGTGGTCTGTTAGGTTTATATTCAGTGAGCATATCTGCTATGTATTTAGGTCCTAGGCCATTGAGTGATTTATAAACGAGTAAAAGTACTTTAAAATCAATCCTAAATGTAACTGGAAGCCAGTGTAAGGACCTGAGGACTGGTGTGATATGCTCAGATTTTCGGGTTCTAGTCAGAATTCTGGCAGCAGCGTTCTGGATGAGCTGCAGCTGTCTATGGTCTTCTTGGGAAGGCCGGTGAGGAGACCATTACAATGGTCCACCCTGCTGGTGATAAAGGCATGAACAAGTTTCTCCAAGTCTTGACTGGAAACAAAACATCTAATTCTTGCAATGTTTTTGAGATGATAGTATGCTGATTTAGTTACAGCTTTGACATGACTACTGAAACTAAGGTCTGTCTCCAGAGGGGGGGGGGGGGGGGGGGGGGGTTCGGGGGGGGGGGGAGGGGGGGGGGGGATAATACCCAAGATCCTGACTTGTTTTTAGATGTTAGACACTAGAGTCAAGGTATGCATTCACCTTGAGAACTTCATCTTTGTTCAAATGCAATGACTTCGGTTTTTTCTTTTTTTAACTGAAGAAAGTTCTCGCACATCCAGCTGTTATTTTCATCAATGCATTGGCAGAGGGAGTCAATGGGGCTGTAGTCATTTGGAGATAAGGATAGGTAAATCTGGGTATCATCAGCATAGCTGTGATAGGCGATTTGGTTCTTTCTCATTATTTGACTTAGTGGGAGCATATACAGGCTAAACAAGAGCGGTGCAAGAATTGAGCCTTGTGGGACTCCGCATGTCATGGACGTCCACTTAGACTTATGCTCTCTTATACTCACATAATAACCTCTCCCTTCTAAGTATGACCTGAACCATTTAATTACCATGCCAAAAAGCCCGACCAAGTTTTCCAGTCTCTCTAGTAGTATGTTATGATCGACAGTATCAAACGCAGCACTGAGATCTAGTAGTACCAGCACTGATATTTTGCCAGAATCAGAATTAAAGCGAATACCATTTATTATCTTAATGAGCGCAGTCTCTGTGCTGTGATGCGGTCGGAAACCAGATTGAAAATTGTCCAGGTATCCATTTGAGTTTAAGTATTTGTTCAGCTGATTAAAAACTACCTTTTCAATAATCTTGCCTATAAAAGGAAGATTTGATATTGGTCTATAGTTGCTCAATATGGTGTTATCAAGATTTCTCTTTTTCAGAAGGGGTTTAACAACTGCAGTTTTCAGGGAGTTTGGAAAAGTCCCAGAAAGAAGTGAGGCGTTCACCACTTCTAAGAGATCTGCTTCCAAACAGTTAAGCACCCTTTTGAAAAAATATGTGGAAGTGTGTCAAGATAGCATGTTGACGATTTAAGGTGCTGTACTATTTCTTCCAAAATTTTGCTATCAATTTCTTCAAAAGCAGACATAGTATCTTCTTTTTGATATTGTGGTCGAATATGTCTAACCTCTGCATAACTTGGGGATGTGCTAATCGCCTTCCTGATATTATTGATCTTCTCAGAAAAGAAGGAAGCAAACTCATTGCATTTGCTGTCGGAGAGCATTTCACTGGCAATCTGACTTTTCATACTCTGAACTGCTGTTGATTTTCTCCAAGCTGATTTCTGTCTGCCAGTCTTCCTGCTGACTTTCAAAGGAGCAATGTCATCAATAACATTCTTAACTTTTGAGTTAAAGGAATCAAGGAGAAGATCAACAGAGTCTGCAGAAATGCTTGGTGTTAAAGATATAGCCTCCATAAATAGCACACTAGTGTTTTCGTTAATGCATCTCTTTCTGACTGAGACCGATCTAGATTCCATGGTAACAGAGATCAATATATCAAAAAAAAAATACAGAAGTGATCAGATAGTGCTACGTCCTTAATAACAATGGATGAAATGTTTAGACCTCTACTGATGAGTAAATCTAGAGTATGTCCCCGATTGTGTGTGGGTTCATGCACATGCTGAATCAGGTCAAAAGTATTTAAAACAGTTATAATTTCTTTTGTAGTTTTGTTTTCTGCATTATCTATGTGAATATTAAAATCCCCTGCAATAGCAAAACAGCCAAACTCTGAGGAAATCATTGATAGCATTTCTGTGAACTCTTCAACAAAGGCTGGAGAGTATTTTGGAGGCCTGTAAATAATGATAAACAGAATGCGTGGAGCACCTTTCAAAACAATCCCTAGATATTCAAAAGACAAATACCGACCAAATGACACTTGCTTGCATTGAAAGACATCTTTAAATAGAGCAGCTACACATCCACCTCTCCTAACAGCTCTGCAAACACTTATAAAAGTAAAGGAAGGAGGGGCTGTTTCATTGGGGACTGTTGCAATACAGCTGTCTTCTAGCCATGTTTCATTAAGAAACATAAAATCCAGGTTGTTTGTGGTTATTAAGTCATTGATTAGAAATGATTTATTTTTTAGTGAGCGAATGTTTAAAAATGATAAATTGATGGCATTGAATTTTGTCTCAACAGCAATATTAGTTATGATGCATAACAGGCCGCAGATTAGACAAGTCAGCCGTACGGCTTAAGAAGGCCTTAGACTTTCTATCACGTGATAAAACAGAAATAGAGAAAACTACAGGCACACTGGGTTCCCGCTTGTTCTGTAAACATTTGTGAATGTTGCTGCTATTATAGCGGGGACCGACACATATCACTGAGAGCTGTTATCAGTTGTTTTTGGTTCACCTACAGCAGATGGAGGGTTTGGGCCCTGGCGTTGTGGCAGCGGCCGGAGAGCTCTCACAAAAGGAGGAGAACAAGCTGGGCCCACAGCTTTGGTGGTTGTGGGGCCCGCCGTTTAGTTGATATCTGGGGGCTTGCAGAAAAAAAGTGGGAGAGTTTGGTCCCAGCATAAACCAGTTCCTCCATTTTCTGTGAGAAGCTTAGAAGTGGAGATGTTGGAGAGAGGGATAATGTGTCTGGTGAGCAGGGCTGTGGCTCTGTTGTTTCCGGTGGCTGAAATATGTTGTCCTGGCTTCCCTGGCTGTTTTCCAGAAAGTCGTCCTTGGATGCTGAGTCTTGGAGCTGTTCTGATACGTCACAGTCTGTCTGTGATGTGCTCTGTGGGCAGGGCTCAGCCGTGATGATGTCCATGAGCAGGGCTTGTTGTGGCTGCATGGTGTTATCAATGTCCTTGTGGGATGTGTCAACCACATAATGACTCGGAAGCTGATATGAAGTCCTGTGGTCACTCATACTCTGTCCAGGTGTGTGTGTGCCATTCAGGTTGAGTAGTTTGGCACACACTACTGAAGGATGACGGATGGAGAAGTAGATGTTGTCCTTTAGCACTCTTGCACCAAGTTTGTTTAGGTGGAGGCCATCCAGTTTAAACAGTTGTCTATGGCCCCAGAAAAGATTGAAGTTATCGATGAAATTGACTCCTTTTAAGCTGCAGATTCCTTGTAGCCATGTGTTCAGCCCAAGCAACCGTGAAAACATATTAGTTCCTCTTGCTGGGATGGACCACTTGATGAACGACGAATAAGTCGTCGAAGTGTTTCAAAGAGTTCACTGAAGTCCTCCTTAAGGAGTTCTGACTGCTCTTTCCAAATATCATTCTTCCCCACATGGATGATTCGATTTGCAGTCTTGTGCTTCATTAGAATTTTCCCAAGTTCCTTGTTAAAATCAGAAACTGTTGCTTGAGGAAAGCAGAAAGTTGCTGAAAGATGGAAATTCCAAGTGGGAGGTGGCAATTGCTGGAGGGTTTTACGACCCTTTGTCTCTAAGCATGGTAATTTGCAAATGGACTTGAATCGAAAATACTAAAGATTCCCAGGACACTAATATATATTGCCTATGCACCAACATATAATATACAATCTTGTTTAGATCATCAGAAGGCGAATTCATAGATACTAGACAAGGTAGGAATACAAATAGTGAAAGGATGACAGGAGTGTGTTTCGATTATAAACCTGCATCACAGTATACAATTTCAAAGACAAAATAAACGATGACAATAATATACCCAATGACATGAAGGATACACTGTTCATTCAAAGAAAGGTTTTCCTATTAATTAATTAGCAAAGAAAAGTCCTTCCCTTGTGGATTTTCCTTATGGGCAAGGAAGTGATTTTCTTCACCTAAATTCCAGAAGGTCGTAAATGTATCTGGTGTCAGCATTGCCATGGAACCAGGGGCCTGTTCGGCTTCCTGGGGTGTTACAGAGTATTTGTTAAATCTAGCTAACAAAATATATATTGTGTGTTTGAGTGGTCCAGACGCTACAGGTGTTTACATGTCTATATTGCACTTCAGTAATGCGACTAAAATAGGAATACTCCACATGTCTTAATTCGATTTCTGTTTACTTCGAATATGACTTTAGCCGGATTAAGGCAATCAAAATTCAGTATGTTTACATGGACAACAATACTCCATTAATATGATTAAGACAATACTCTGATTAAAGGTTTAGTTTACCCAAAAATTAAAATAGCCCATAAATTACCACCCTCAAAGCATTCTAGGTGTTTATGACTTTCTTCTTTCCTGATGAATCCAATCTGAGTTATTTTAAAAATTGTCCTGGCTATTCCAAGCTTTATCATTGCAGTCAGCGGGTGTTGCATTGCTTCAGCCCAAAAGAAGTGAAATAAAATGCGCCCATCAAGAATCTACCATGTAAACAGAGATGTTTGATTACCTTAATCCGGCTAAAGTCATAATCGAAGTAAACACTAATCGAATTAAGACATGTGGAGTATTCCTATTTTAGTCGCATTACTGAAGTGCAGTATAGACATGTAAACACCTTAATCACATTATTACCCGTTGTGTAGGACTTTTTTGCATTTTGCGACAGGATAAACACACGGCAGTGGTCAACCTTTTAACGGCAATCAAAAGAATGGCTTCAACAACGCCATCGTCTGTTTGCATGTATAGCATGATAAATAATTAACTGCACTTGAAGCTTTCAGTAAATTCAAAATGAAACACCCACATCTGTATATGGCATCATAATGAAGACAAAGTATATGTTTATAAGTGAAATTCCAGAGGGGACGTCAGATGGCGTTGCGTGGTGACGTAATGATCCGTGGATCCATAGTTTCTATAGATATCATTTTGAACCCTACCAAAGAGCACCTTCTGGGACTATTAAACGGAGGTCCTTTCAGCAAGTAGCGCTCCAAGATGTTTTCTTTGAGTCGTTAATGTGAGGACATTGGGTTATACCTCTATTTGGAGTGGCTCCGCGGACACCTTTCCTGCGTTTTGCTGAGACAAATCTTTGAATAAACTGGTGGATTATTTGAGGACCCTGTACAACAATGGAACGTAAGAAAACTTTATCTTTTTCTCATGAGGAGGGCCAACATATCATTGTGGGAGGAACTTTGTTGAGCACATCTAATACATCTGAGGAGGTTAATGAAGACTTAACGGGTACTTTTATGGAATTGATAACTTCTCCAAAAAGATGTGAAGCTTGAACTGAATGCAATTAAACTTTCTGATTACTGGAGACATGGTCTCATTCCACGGGGATTACGTATTAGAAAATGTCATGCCCATAGCATGGACAATAAGGAATTTACAGAGAAATGGGAGGCTATCCTTAACAAATGTTAAGGACTTAATGCTACTATTGATTGAGGAATCCAAAAAAGATAGACTAAAGGTTCAACAGGAGATAAATGAAATTAGAAGCCAACTTGAAAATAATGCAGTGACTGAAGAAGAAGAAAAAGAAAATTTGGAAGTCCAATTACAGGATGAACTGCTTAAATTTATTGAAAATGTAAAGAAACAGAAGGTGGACAAATTTAAGAGAGATGAAAATGATTATAAGGATGGAAGGGTTTACACCTGGAAAAGACCAACACGTAATAAACAGAGAGGATTGTCTGAAAAGAGAACACAGCGCACCGAACATTCCGTCTCCTTTAACTTGGCCAGTAGTGATGATGATTACCTTTCTGATAGTAGAGCTGATTCCAGCAGTTTTTTTACAGTCACAGCCCAAACCAATAATTAACCATTCAAGAGCAGGAGAAAGACAAGGAGAGGGAGAAAGAACACTGTTTTACCAAAAGGACACTGTAGTGAATTTGTCAAGTTTTCCATTAACAGAAGATGCTGGACATGTTTTATCAAAATGCCTCTCATTTGCTCCGACGCATCAAACAACAGAATTTAAAACCATAATTGACTTATTTCGTTTCCATCGCAATTTGCAGTTGAGAGCATGGTATGGACGAACAACTCAAATACCGACTAACATGTCAGGAGAGAACCAAGAATCTTCAAGAAATCCCTCTAAGTTTAAACCAAAATCTTACTTTCTGCCTCCAATCCAGAATGCAACCATTAATACCTTTGTCAAAAGGTCAATTATGATGTAGAATTACTTTTTAAGAAGGATATTAAACCATCGAAAAAGAATCAAACAAAAAAAAGAGCAAGATGCATTGATCTCCTTATCAACTAATAAATATTTGGTCATTAAGCCAGTGGATAAAGGTGGAGCTGTAGTAATATGGAGTAGAGACTTGTATATAGAAGAGGCCTATCGACAACTTAAGAATGAGGATGTTTATCAACATCTACGGAATGATGAAAAAAGAATTGCTATCTTTATTAACTGATGCAAGAGAAAAGAGCTGGATTACGGACAATGAATTTAAATGTATCTATGTTAAAAATCCACGCATTGCATGTTTTTATATGTTGCCAAAAATTCACAAAAATTTGAACAAACCTCCTGGACGTCCTATCATTTCGAATAATGGGAGTCTCTTGGAACCATGTTCACAATACATTGATTATTTTATTAAACCTTTGGTACCCACCCTTCCAGCCTTTATTCAGGACACAACAGATGCAATAAAAAAAAAAATCAAGGATATTGGTTCTGTTGATCCTGCCTCTCTGTTGGTATTTATGGACGTGGAGGCTTTATATACTAACATCAACCATGGTGAGGGCCTTCGAGTCTTAAGATATTACTTAACATCTGGATTGATGGATGAGAGTCCTCCAGCAGAATTTATCCTGACACTAACGGAATGGACTTTGAAACATAATGTGCTTCTTCCAAAAAAAATCTTTTTTTGGGACAGGGGGAGGAGGAGTATGTGTTTAATGCTACGACTAAACCTTTTTTTACAAAAATAAAATGGTGGACCAGATATATTGATGATATCTGCATGATTTTTGAAGGAGATGAAACCGAATTACAACATTTTCATGCATTTTTGAAATCCATAAATACATGCATTAAGTTGAATACAAACCTTGAATACAATCAGGATCAAATAAATTTTTTAGACATTTCTATTTATAAAGATCAAGATGGATGTCTACATACTTTACTTTTCAGAAAGAATACAGACCGTAACACCATTTTGCACGCAAAGAGCTTTCATCCAAAACATCTGACAGAAAGCATTCCACTGGGTCAATTCCAAAGATTAAGACGGATATGTGATCAAGACTCCGATTTTAATTGTCTGGCTATGGATATGAAATATCGTTTTAAACAGAGAGGCTATCAGAAAAGAGTGGTCGATCAGGCTTTGAATAAAGTGTCACTACTACAACAGGATGACCTAAAGAAAAGCAAGAAGAACAGCTCCACACGACCGTATTTTGTTATGGACTATAGTATTGTGTCAGATTAAATTCAACATATAATCAATAGGAACTGGGGGATTATTCAAAGTGATCCAAGTCTACGCGAGATTTTTCAGGAGCCTACAATTGTGAGCTATAGAAAGTCTCCTACAATTAAAGACAGAGTGGTGAGAAGTCACATGCCTGCTATGAAACAGACAACATGGTTGGACAGAGGAATACGCAATCATTGTGAGAATGTAATTCAAACTAAATAATTTATGGATGTTTGCACAAAGAAACTGTATTTAATTGGATCCTTCATTAATTGTAAAAGTACGCATTGTAATATACAGGCTTCAATGTCCTTGTAACTGTTTCTATGTGGGTCAGACTAAACGTAGACTGCAAGAAAGATTATGGGATCACAAAAATGCAATTCGTACAAGAAACAAAGATTACCCCATGGCAGTACATTATGCATCTGCACATGACTCAAATCCGTCTACTTTAAGAATTATTGGTTTGGAAATTGTAACTAGATCGATTAGAAAGGCGAGATTACAAGACTTCTACAAAGGGAAGCCTTTGGATTTTCAGCTAAAAGCACCATTTTTCCTGTTTATATATAATATATTATAATAATTATATATATATCTATATATCTATACAATTTGTATATGGATTATACTTGAAATTGTTAATGATATATTGGCCCCCTGTAATGATTATTTGGTTTCTCCATTTCTCTGAGCAACTGATTTATACTACATTGTGACGCATTTGTAATTGGACACACTCTGAGAAAGGCTGGAGGGCCGAAATGCATCAGTGTGCCGTGTTTTTAGTTTCAGTTTGTAATGGTTTCTAGAGTGAGCCGTGTTTGAATAAAGGCTTTTTAACATTTTGGAACTGGAAGAAGTGCCTTGGATCCGTACTTTCTATAGGTATATGAAATACTATTTAACTTATCTTTTTTTTCCAGAAATGTTTTAACTTTTTCTCATTTAGGACCATGAACATGTCTAAATAAGTTGTGTTCCAAATTTGAAGGTGATATTAAAAAAATTAGGTTCCTATACAATTTTGTTTAGGCGTTATACAAAAACTAGCCACCGAGTGCCATTTAAACTACATTGATTTTTTTAATGCAATTTTTCTGTCACAAATGTATACATTTTTCTCTCAGTATTACTTCTATCACAAAATAACCACCACATATGGAATATTGAGACTCAGACCTTTCCAACCATGTTTTGATTCTAAAAGACCGTAATACATTTTGTAAAATGACACCCCCCACTAAGGGGGAGGAGCCCACTAAAAGATTTTAAAGTACCATTTCCATGGTAATGCAATGTCCGATTTAAAAATGGTTTTCAGGGTTTTGTCTGAGTTTTCAGAGCAAGTAAGATGGCGCCGAACACGGCCGTCTCAGTGCTTGGCTCTCCAGTGTTTGTACTGTTTTTGTTCATTTTTCCTGTTTTTTATTTCTCAAACACAATCAGTTTTACCAGGGATGAACTGCTGAACATTCGGCAGAACACACCACAAAATATTCTACCGGATTTCGATTATTCGTACGTTTTGCTGAAGGTTGTAGTTGGCGGAGCTGATCAAGCGCTTCAGGACGAGCAGACGGGGGAAGAGAGCCGGCGTGCTCGTGAAGCTCAGGCAGCGTGGATTTCGAACGCCGTTGCCTATCATCCATCTGGCGAATCTCCACTCTCTACCCAACAAAACGGACAAACTTCTTCTGCTCTCCAGGACAAACAAGGATTTTTCAAACTATGCTGCTCTGTGTTTCACGGAAACCTGGCTGAATGACGCTATTCCGGACAGCGCGCTACATCTGCCCGGCTTTCAGCTGTTTAGAGCAGACCGCGACGCAGAATCAACGGGGAAATCGCGCGGCGGCGGGACATGTTTTTACATCAACGAAAGGTGGTGTACAGATGTTACAGCGTTAAAGAAGTTGTGTTGTCTCGATCTAGAAGTGCTCTTTGTTAACTGCAAGCAGTTCTATTCGCCGCGGGAGTTTTGATCATTCATTCTCGTGAGTGTTTACATTCCTCCGCAAGTGCACGTGAGCTCAGCTTTACAGAAACTCGCTGATCAGATCACAGACACAGAACAACACCACCCAGACGCTGTTATATTCATTCTTCGGGACTTTAATAAAGCAAATCTTTCCCGTGAACTGCCAAAATACAGACAGCATGTAACATGTCCCACCAGAGACGGTAATATATTGGATCACTGTTACACCACAATAAAGGATGCATATTGCTCCATCCCACGGGCAGCTTTGGGGCTCTCTGATCACGGTTTAGTTCATCTTATACCGACCTACAGGCAGAAACTGAAATCAGCTAAACCTGTATTAAGGTCTGTAAAAAGATGGACTATTGAAGCAGATCGGGATTCACAAGCCTGTTTCGACTGCACTGATTAGAGTGTTTTTGAAGCAGCCACCAACGATCTGGACAAGCTCACAGAATCTGTAACATCATATATCAGTTTCTGTGAAGACATGTGCATTCCTACCAGGACTCATTTAACCTACAACAACGACAAACCATGGTTCACTGCAAAACTCAGACAGCTCCGTCAGGCCAAAGAAGATGATCGCAGGAATGGGGAAAGATTCTTGTATAAACAGGCCAAATACACACTGGAAAAGGAGATCAGAGTGGCAAAGAGGAATTATACTGGAAAGCTAAAGAACCAGTTCTTTTCCCGTGATCCTGCTTCAGTGTGGATCCATCCCCCAGCACTGTGGAGAATCAACATCTGGCAGACGATCTTAATGAGTTTTATTGCAGGTTTGAAAAAACACCATTCACACCTCCTGCAACCCTCCTCCAGCACTCCAGATCAGTGAAGATGACGTGTGCCAGGTCTTCAGAAAGAACAAGAGAAGAAAAGCACCAGGCCAAGATGGTGTGACACCAGCCTGTCTGAAAACCTGTGCTGACCAGCTGGCCCCCATCTTCACACAGATCTTCAACAGATCACTAGAGCTGTGCGAAGTCCCCTCATGCTTCAAATGCCCCATCATCATCCCGGTCCCAAAGAAACCCAAAATTGATGGACTTAATGACTACAGACCTGTGGCTCTAACGTCTGTGGCCATGAAATCATTTGAAAGACTGGTTTTGGCTTATCTGAAGTACATCACTGGACCCTTACTGGATTCCCTGCAGTTTGCCTACAGAGCAAACAGGTATGTGGATGATACAGTCAACATGGGACTGCATTACATCCTGCAACATCTAGACAGACCAGGGACTTATGTGAGGATCCTGTTTGTGAACTTCAGCTCAGTGTTTAACACTATCATCCCAAACCTCCCCCTGCCCAAACTAACTCAGCTCTCCGCGCCCACCTCCGTCTGTCAGTGGATCAAAAGCTTCCTGACAGACAGGCAGCAGCTAGTGAGGTTGGGAAAATTCTCATCCAGCACCCGTACGATCAGCATTGGCGCCCCCCAGGGTTGCGTCCTCTCCCCACTGCTCTTCTCCCTCTACACCAAATTCTGCACATCTAAAGACCCCGCTGTCAAGCTCCTGAAGTATGCAGATGACACCACACTCATCGGCCTCATTCAGGACGGTGACGAGTCTGCTTGCAGACAGGAGGTTAAAGAGCTGGCTGTCTAGTGCAGTCTTAACAACCTGGAGCAGAACACCCTCAAAACAGTGGAGATGATAGTAGACTTCAGGAGAAACCCCCCTGCACTCCCCCCACTCACCATCATGAACAGCACTGTAATGACAGTGGAGACATTCAGGTTCCTGGGCACCACTATCTATCAGGACCTGAAGTGGGACACTCACATTATTGAGTCCATTGTTAAAAAGGCCCAGCGGAGGTTGTACTTCCTTCACCAGCTGAGGAAGTTCACCCTGCCACAAGAGCTGCTGAAACAGTACTCTCTGCCATAATTGAATCGTCCTCTGCACTTCTATAACTGTCTGGTTCAGCTCAGCTACCAAATCGGACCTCAGAAGACTACATCGGATAGTCCACACTGCTGAGCAAATCACTGGTACAACCCTCCCCACTCTCCAAAAACTGTACTCATCCAGAGCGTGCAAAAGGGCTGCCAAAATCACTCTGCACCCCTCACATCCAGCACACTCACTCTTTGAACTGTTGCCATCTGGTCGACGCTACAGAGCACTGATCACCAGAACGACCAGACACAGGAACAGTTTCTCCCTCAGGCAATCCATCTCATGAACAATTAACAATAACTGTGGAACACACACTAATTATTCACTCATACACTTATTTATCTAACACACAAACTCAGTCTACATTTCAATTTGCACATAACATACCTGTACATACAAAATTGTCTATATTATATATTGTGTTTTTGCTTTTTCGTACATGATCTATTTTGTATATTTTATATTATTATTTTTATTATTTATGTCCTGTCTTGTCACTGTCATTCTGTTGCACTGTGGAGCTTCTGTCACTAAAACAAATTCCTCGTATGTGTAAACATACCTGGCAATAAAGCTCATTCTGATTCTGATAAACATCTGATGGGGAAAATGAAACGAAATAGAATTTTTGTGACAGGTCTGAAATGCTATTATGATGTAGTATATGTTTTGAGTTGAAAACAGTGATAAAATATCTATTTAGGAGTCTTGGACCTTTCCAACGATATATAGTTTGTCATGATTAGATTAGGATTTAACTGTAATATAGTAGTATAGAATATAGTAATATAGAAGTAAACTTCTACCAGCGGGACGGTTACAGTAAAGGGGTTAAAAAAAGTGGTTCAACATTTTTAAAAATCATACTTTGATATTAATTGTTTGCACTGTGTGACAAATACTGATATTAAAAATGTTCTGTTCATACCTGATTCCTTCTTGTTTTTAATAATGTGATATTTAGGGAATTTCATTGAAGGCAATTAGGGTCAATTTGACCCGCTCCATCAAAATCGTACCCAGAAATCGAACATAATACTTTTGGTTAAATCCAAAAGTGACCAAACAATAAACACAGACATGGCATGGTATGGCATGGCTTGGCTTGGCTTGGCAAAACAAGAACATAGACAAGAAAACACTCACCAAACAGCGGTTACAAGAGACAATAGGCTTGTTCGACTTCATGTGGCACCGCCAAGTTAGGCTGCCGCCTGTCAAAAGCAATGCGTTCTGGTTAGAAAATGTGTCCGACTTTGATCGGCGCTGCAGCCGCCTTACGATCACGTGTCATCAAAGTACCGCAAGAGCAAAACGAAACCAGCCAGCGAGGTCAGGTGCTGCAGATGCTCAAAATCGGCTGCAAAAGCTTTGATGACGACACACTTTATTCTCATTGGTTAGATTCTGTGATGACAAGCATGACGTGTGTTGCGTTTATTCGAAGAATTAAATTCCAATAATGCTCACAAATCATTTTTAGTGCAGTCGCACTGTTATATTGTCACGTTTATCAAAAAACACTGATAAAAGCATATATACCCCCACTTTATTGGTATTTAGTATATGTTTATGTTAAACTTTATTCATGCACAGATGGCGCTGTATTAATTATTTGGTAATGCATTTCACACATCACTGGTAATTATGTATCATTAACTAAATCTAAAGATATAAAATAAATTAATTAAATTAAAATTCAAGGAAACTTGAAGTACTAAAATAACTAAAACAAAATAAACTATCATAAACTGAATTTAAGTTGAATTTATAAAGAAATATATAATTTCTAAATTACTAAAATTAGTGAAAATAGATAAGCCATAATAATATAAATGTGGCTCAGTGGTAGAGCATTGTGTTAGCAGTGTGTTAGCAGTGCATAAGGTTGTGGGTTCAATTCCCAGGGAACACACATACTGGTAAAAAAATGTATAGCCTGAATGCACTGTAAGTCGCTGTGGATAAAAGTGTCTGCTAAATGCATAAATAAAATTAATATTCAAATGAAAAATATGAGAACTACAATACTATATCTAAAATATCACTTACCTGAAAGCATATAAACATGAGATTATTTATTAACACATTTTATATTTGATGATAACATTTTTGTCAGTTTTTGTACTTATGTACTGATATTATAACACTTCCAGAAGTGCTGTGATTTGGAGCCTGTAAATGGCTGTATTCCAGCACCTTTGAAAAGACCTTTCCAAACACTCAATTGTCTTGTTCGCAACTACCTAATATTTAAATGTGATTAATATTCCAGAGTCAAGCTGAACAGCATTTACATAATCTCCTCACATTGTCCGTGCTGCTATTAAACGGGAATAGAACGTCCCGTCTTCTGCTTATCTACGGATTACTTCTGAACATTAATTTCATCTCACATTGTGCTTCTTTTCTCCTCCTTAATTACATTGCCTTTTGCAGATGTGTGCTTTCTTGTGTGATCAAACAACAAGCGGGATTTGTCCAGTTGCCATGGAAATGAGTAATTAATCAGTTATTATTGCAATCTGCTGTGATGAATTGTTAAACCAGTCTCAGAGCTTTCTGTGATATGAATCTGAGCAGAGCGCTCATTATAATTTATATTTTGTTTACATTTTAGTATGAGTTGCATAATGCAGTCTACGCTTTCACAAAATGTAATGTTTTCTACACACAATCACAATAACCATGTAATAGTGAGAAGTGATTCATACTGTGCTATGAAGAATTTATACTCATCCTTGAGATGGGCAGACTTATTACACAACTTCTACCTGTGCTGCCTCACACCTCAGGCTGTGAACGTGATTTCAGAGGACTCTGGAGAGAAATACCGACAGTGAATCTCTTACACTCTGATAGTACAAATACTTCAATGAAAGCCTGAAGTTTAAAGACTGCCTTAATTACACCCATTAAACCAGTAAGGATTTGTGACTTGAACAGGTGGCCAAATGTAATGAGCAGTCCAGATGAAACACACAGCTCAGCCTGCAGCGACGAATAAGTGAGGCATCCTCATTCACCGGGGCCTGTTTTCTCTCTTCATGCTTTCCAAGGCCGTCTGAAGCCCATTCGCATCCCCTTGTACAAGCAGTGATCATTAAACAAAAACTAAGGCTATGTTTGGAATAGAATACTAGAGCACTGCATACTGACCAGTGTACTATTTTTATACAGTAATAAAAAAAAATTTAAAAAACGCATTATGCTCAGATAAACAGATTGCATTGTTTAATTTAATGCAAAACTCACATTCTTCACTTAAAACGTTCAGCAGATTAATCAAATAATGAATTAAGATTTAATAAAGTTGTTTTTAAAACAATCATTTGTAACACTGGAACAGTCATTTTGTAATTTTATTGCATAAAATTAAATTTTATTGCATACAACATTTTGTAATGTTATTGCATTTAAAAATATATATTTGTATTGTTTTGTACTTTATTAAATATTCTTGTATATTCTTTCTATTTTCTTGTCTTTGTAACTTATTGTCTGTTTCCCCTTTTATCCCATCTTTCTTGTGAGGAGATAACAAAAAATAATTGCATTGTCCCAAGTACATATGACCATAAAGTTCTTCAAACTTGGAAATGGGATATACTGCTGGCAGTATATAAATGTATTGCATCCTTACTCAAAAAAAAATAAAAAAATAAATATTTATCTTTGTTATTTGACTAAACTACTGAACATTTTAAGTAAAGTATGTACATTCTGCATTAAATTGAATCTTTTAAATTGCATTCATAGACCTGATCAATTTGCACAATGAAAGCCTGCCATATCTACTCAGGATTGGAGTGTTTTTAATGCAGGACTATATTGTAAGGATGATAGTTTGAGTATTACAGCATGACCTCTAAATATTCACAGAGGTCACAAGCTGTAAAGGTCTGTAACTATTTTTATAGAGAGCAGCACAGCAGATGAATGTGCAGTTCAGTTCATCCTCTAAAATCCCCCAACAGCTTCAGCTGCTTTCAACAACAGCTTTAGTTATGAGACTGGAGAAACATCAACCTGCCATTCACCATATCAGCAGTTCTGTTCATGATCTGCCTTTGCTGCATAGTTTTAGTTCCTTTTACTTTATTTTCCCTTTTTATAAATTGTATTCATTATTATTTAAAATAAACACCTCTCTGAACGGATATACAATAGGAAAGCATTGGGCACATCAAAAGCCAAATGCACTATCTGTACTCTCCACACTGGATGGGTTTCTTTTGTCATTTTGTGTAGCTCAACCAGACAATACTGAGTGGAGTTAAATAGTAAATAGCCTTTGTCTACGTGACAGGCTATCTACATTTAGTGTAAATAGACACTCCGTAAAGGGGCGCTTATTATGGATAGACTCACGAATTGTTGTCCTGTGACTTTTAAAGCATAAATATCATGTCAGTTGGAGAAAGAACTATTAGATATGTCAGATAAGCTATTATCTAAAGTATTATTATTTTTAAGCTAAAATTAAGTGTTGAAAGAAACCACTGTAAAAACAAAAGACAAGGCAATGTAAACCTATCTCACTGTATATATTAAAAAAATATATATAAATACATGAATGAATGAATAAATAATAAATATCATAAAAATATCATACAATTGACATAATCTGTTACAATATTGAACTCACTATAGAACAATGAACTTATTTTCATTTTTTTTAAATGACCATTGACCATTTTGCTCAAAGCTGTTACAATATGATGATAAAACAAAACTTGAATTTACTTCATTAATAAGTATATACATATGCATACACGCTCCTTGAGTTCTCTCCAGCACTAGAAAGCTGATCCGATATTTACACGGGTCCTACTTCTTGCCTTATCGTAAGCCTTCTTTTGTTCCGCAGACGTTTTCCTCTTTTGTTTTTTATCCGCCATCTCTATCTTTCTGTCGTCGCTCGGCTCAGCTAATGTCCGTCCTGTGCACTGAGCGCTCTTTCCTCCACATCATGAGAAGACACGCCTCTTACTGCTGATTGGCTACAAGTTTGTTTTGGTACTCGGCCCGACTCAGTTTTCTAAAGCGTTTTTGAAAAAATACATACCCCACCTTTAATATCTGAGGGAGTGCAGAACCATGTTTTGTGCTGGCGCCCTCTCGTATTACAATAATGCACTCTCAACATTTGACATTAAAATAACGCCAAAAACTGCCTCAAATGAACTATAAATGCGAGAATAAAGTCGTAAAAGCTGCAATCCATTTCTTATTGGTGAGAAAGAAAGGAGACTATCTCTTGTTTTTCCATGGGTGCTCGAGCCCCTGAACACCCACGGGATCGGCGCCTATGGACATAGCATTTAAGATAAATGTTGTTTGTAATGAACTGCATTATAATTATTATTTTTTATACATATACTGTATATGCATTTATTTTTGTTCTGTTATGAATGCCACTAAATTTAAACGATTTGGAGTGAGGCGAAGTAAAATGAATGTTAGTGTTTACAATGTTTTTTTCCTAACATTCGTTTGACTTATTATTATACATATTCAGTATCGTTAAACCTATTCAGTATTTAAATTAATTCTGAAAGGGAAAGTAAAATGTGACTAACACACCAATGCAACTTATGTTTTGTTTTGATTATGATTATGTTGAGTACTTCCTTTAATAACTGTCATAAAGTATAAAATGGTTATTGGTTGCATGCCACTGAGAAGTATTACAAGCATATTCCTATATTCATATTCATAAATGTTCATTTATCTACACGGGCTGAACCCCACAGAACAGAATATAAACTGCTTGGCCATCTTGATTAACTGATAGTAACTTGTTACATATTTTTTTATGTTGCTTCATAAAAGCTTATCATTGCAAAAGATTGAGTTGAGCAAGGCAATTAAATATTTTTTTTCCCCAGTGGGATTGTCCTTGTAATTAGCATAATTCTTTTGCTAAATCAAATAATAATAAAAAGATTCTGATGAAAGATAAAATATTCTGTCTTTCCCGCCATTACGGCGTGTTCACGCTTAAAAACACGCGGTTGTGATCTGTATTCCAGCAAGAGACTGTTCTCGTCTGTGTTCAGCTGAGGCTGTTCCTGTCAGTGATCTGTTCAGAGCGGCTGCTTGTGTGATCAGAGAGGACAGTTTTGAGATTATTCAGAGTTGCTTCACTTCAGGTAAACTCCCACCGCGTCTGGAAGCGTGAATCTGAATGGATGAGCGCAAACAAACACATGCTAATGCTGTTTCATAAGCTTTTAAGGAGCAACAACAATAATCCAGGTCACTTAGCTATACAACTCATCAGCTGGTTTCAGCCCTCACTTCAGTCGCTCTCTCTCACCTGCTTTCTGAAATCAATCCTGGCTGGTGGTAAGATTTAATTCCATTGAGAGGTGCCCATCTTTTTGATATTAATAAAGAGCAAATCCACATTAAGAGGAGATGAACAAAGCAGCAGCAGCGCAAACAATGAGCTAATTCTTTACAAGGGAACAGTCTAGTACAGCAGACCTTCATCTGAATATATAGGCACTGTTGGGAAGGATTTATCTTTGGACGCCTGACTGGGCTGCTTTTACATACTATACATATTTAAATTAAGAGGTTAAGATGTGAAGTCTTTGCCATTCCATCATCTTCATCAGAGCTCGCTCCGTAATTGGATTTCATTAGCAAATATCCTTCCAGCTAATGGAATGGGGCTCCCTCGATGCCGTCACATGACGCTGGATGAAACAAGGCCACACACTGAAAAATAAATTACTCACTTGGACGACACGAGAAGCTCACCTCCCACACTCTATAAATCAAACACATGAATGCTCTTCGCTTCAGTAAATCCTGCCAAAAAAACTGAAGAAATGGCTTTGAGTACATGACAGAACGTCAGGGTTATTTGATGAAACCTTCACAGTGAGCTGCTCCTCATATTGATGAAGAGAAGCGACATGTGAGAAAGATTTTTTTGAATATTTTGTGTTTTATGTACTCCCATGTGAAAAGAAGGTGTGGTTAATTGATGATATACTTAATTATATTGATGTAATATAGATAGCATAGTAAAACCATAAATAACTTTTACTTAAAATAAATGTTAACTGAAATCAAATATAATATTAAAAACTGTAACCTATATTATTTCAGCTATAATTGCCAAAGACACATTTCTCATTTTTTCATTTAGTTTAACTTCATAAAATAACTGAAGCTAAAACTGAAATAAAATTAGCTATTAAAAAACCGACATATACACAGAGAACAAATGAAAAAGAAAAGGAAAACTAATACAAATTACAAAAATTCACAACAAATTTATTAAAATCTTAACAAATTAAGATTAAATTAAATTAAAAATGGATAAAAACGAATTTAATCACCCGTCCCTCCTGAACCTATAACAAAAGTGTCCCTTGCGGGTCAAAATGACCCGAAGGCCAAAAATGACAATAATTTTATTTTTGGTCCAGAAAGCTTATATTTGTCCATTTTTATAAATTTTTTAACATATTTTTTTATGTAGGTTTTTTTTTATTATTATTTTTTGGTAATTTTTTTTAAATTCACATTAACTTCTGGATATTTTTATGAAAATGAGCATATTTTTATAAATTTTTTCACACACGCGCGCACACACTAAAAGTAAGACATCATTTCTGCATATTTATATTTTAAACATAATGATCCATCAGGACCTAGGTCACTGAGTGTCTCTGATGTCATCTGGTGGGGAAAAATGAAATAAAATGGCATTTTATGATTACAGCCACTAGAGGGGCCTATTGAATCCTATGGAGATTCTTAAATGAGCCAGACAAGTAAAATCTTTAAAACTACACCAACTTGAGGCTTCATTAAGCTTTCAGATATATCTCAAGGCTTTCAGATATATATTAAAACATTAAAAAAACTATATTTTGTAAAAATAAATAAAAAAAGATTTTAATCCAAACACATGCATATTCATACAGTTTAATAAATATGCAATAAATATAAAAGATACATTTAAAAATATAAATCTTAGATAAACTTCATTGGTCTCCTCCGCCCTCCCTCCAAATTTAACACTGTAGTCAAAAAAAATGCAAAATGTCAGTTTTCAGCAGTAACATCATACATGCTATAATGTGTTTCAATGGGAGTGTGTGTGCCGTGTGTGTGTGTGGGTGGGTATGTGGGTTTTTTGTGCATTGGGGCACTCTGCAAGTTACGCCCCCCGCCCCCCCCCTCAGCCCTTTGTTTGGGTATGCATCTTTTCTGGATTGTGTTAGATTTTATATAGTAAAACAAATCAAATAAATAAAAAAATGCTGTTTTTTTTCGGACATTCCATTCATTCCTATGGCCGGGTCAAAATGACCCGCGAGGGACACTTTTGTTACTTTTTTTATTACACCCACATATAATCCTCGAATCGATTCAAATTTTTTTGTGTGTGCTCCATGCTCAAGTGTGACAAAATTAAATAAAAAAAAAGTTTTTTCGTAAATTCCATGCTTTTCCAGTGGCGGCTGGCGGGTCAAAATGACCCACGAGGGACACTTTTGATACTTTTTATATAACACCCACTTAAACTGCTCGAATTCACTCTAATCTTTTTTCATATATTCCCGGTTCAAGTGTGACAAATGTAACAAAGTCTCATACCATAACGATCAACGCTCGATTTTTAAAAATTCTATCGCGCCTTAAAAGCCACCATCAGCAGCCAGTTTTTACCATAGGTTTAGAAGAATATTTTACAGCGTATGTCAAACAAGAAGAGCTTCTCTTGTGAAAAGGTGTGAGAAAAAGGGTGCCTTTGTAAGACGTAAACAGTCAGTCTCCCACCTACGCTAGGTGTCATGGTTTCATTTCTCTTTTCTCCCATCAAAGCTGCTCGTCTCAGCTCGCAGACGGTTTGGAATGTGATATAAAATTGGCACATCCTGTCTGCAAACTGAAAACGCACACAGCCTCCTGGGGGTGACCTTGGACGATCAGCCACACATGAACAGAATGTGAAACAGCAGAAGAGAGATGGTAGAAGTGAACGAGGGTGTTTCTTTGGCGGGTAAGGGCACGTACCTTTGTGACACTTCATCATGGCGATAGACACTTATGGCAGGGTTTTCAATAATGCAGCAGGCTAGACAATAAAATTGACAATTAAAAAAGGCCTTTAATTCAACAAGCTTTCCTGAATAATTTACACCCTTTTCTGATTAGACTCAAGCCAACACATACAGAAAGAGAAAGAGAGATGCAGAGGAAAAACAGTGACTGAAAACAGAATGAAAGAGCGAAAGGGAAAGCAAAGTGTCAGCAAGGATTTGCAGCCCTTTACCCGTTTGACACCTCAGAGAAAAACGAGTGGAACGAGAAAAAGAAAGATTGAAACGGAGAGACGGGAGGAAAATAGCCTTTGTTGTGTCACACTGTCTTTGAAAGCAGAGACTATTGTTGTGCTGGCCTTGCCTGGCCATTAGCTGATGTATTGATGAATGGATACAACGGCAGCATGTTGAAGCACACAGAAGAGAGCTGAGGCCAACTTATAGAAAGGACACAGATATTCAGTGATTTATGGCAGCTCTAAATCTGTCATGTCTTATGGCATATATCACTCACCGTTCTTGTGTTTTTGGACGCAGATGCAGATTCATGGTGGGTTTTGTCTCAATTTAGCAAATGAAAAGAGCAAAACGTGCAAGGATCAGCGGTTCTGGGCTATACAGTGTGTGTGTGTGGGTGTGTGTTGTGTGTGTCTGTGTTGGTGTGTATGTGTGTGTGTGTGTGTTGTGTGTGTGTGTGTGTGTGGTTATGTGTGTGTGTGTGAATTAAACATCTAAGAATTTTGCAAGTATGCATTAAATAGAACAAAACCAACAATAAAAACTTTTACAGCGTAAAAAAATATTTTAAAATATTAATGAAATAGTCATTTATTTAATGCTCATGAATTGTGAAAAACGTTTTCCCCAAAAATAGTTTTCAACAATAATAATCAGAAATGTTTTCATGAGCAGCAAATCAGCATATTAGCATGATTTCTGAAGGATCATGTGACACTGAAGACTGGAGTAATGATGCTGAACATTTTGATCACAGGAATTAATTACATTTTAAAATATATTAAATTAGAAAAGTTATTTTAAATTGTAATAATATTTTACAATATTACTGGTTTTACTGTATTTTTCAAAAACGAATGCAGCCATGATGAGTTGAAGAGACTTCAATTGAAAAACAAAAACAATGCTGATATCAAACATTTATTTATTTATTTGCAAACAAGCTAACTAACTTGCTTTTTTTTTCTGCAAATGCTTTATGATTATATCTGTATTATTTAAATACTTATTTTGACTATTCTCTATAATCTGGAAAATGTTTATGACTTAATTCTTAGTATGAAAGTTTGTAAGCAACCATTTTATTTAGCCATTTAAATAGCCCTAAAAAAACAGAGAAAAAGAAAGATTAAAATGATTTCCTGATATGACTTACATATTATATTGTCCAATTGGATATTATGGCCCAGACCACCAGGGGTCTCTGACTGCCAGAGGCCTCCAAATGAGGCATCTGCAGCAGTCTGAAACTCTAAAAAAAAAGTGAAACTCTAAAATATTGAATTTATATTTTACTTGAAAGGATATTTCACATTATTTAGACATTGCATATTGCAAATTAAAGTGAAGAGTGTAATTTCTGACTGTTTCCGAACAGGTTTCCTTTACACTTCACCCTGTTTTCTATTGGTCAGAAATACAGACAGCCACGCCCCCAAACTCAGTGTCAGTGTTGCTATGTTGGGCTGATCGAATTCTCAAACAAACACACCAATGTTTTGACTCCGACACTTTTTAGACTTTCTAAATAAATCAGCCTAATGATTTTCATAGGAAAGTTCATCAGGATGTTGATATTTTGCTTGGCTAAATCAAGCACATGAGCTCCGCTCTCACCCTCTTTTTGTACTTCCTCTTCCTCTAGAGCTTCCTCTCTCCTCACTTCTTTTGTAAACTCTCTCCTCACTTCTTTTGTAAACTCTCTCCTCTCTTCTTCTTTCCTTCAGTTCGCTCCTCTTCCCTTCGAACCCCAATCCACTATTAAACTCATTACCCAATTGAATTTTGAAGTAATTAGGAAGTAATTATTGGTATTTACAGTGGGGCAAAAAAGTATTTAGTCAGCCACCAATTGTGCAAGTTCTCCCACTTAAAAAGATGAGAGAGGCCTGTAATTTCATCATAGGTATACCTCAACTATGAGAGAGAAAATGAGAAAAAAAAATCCAGAAAATCACATTGTAGGGTTTTTAAAGAATTAATTGGTAAATTCCTCGGTAAAATAAGTATTTGGTCACCTACAAACAAGCAAGATTTCTGGCTCTCACAGACCTGTAACTTCTTCTTTAAGAGGCTCCTCTGTCCTCCACTCGTTACCTGTATTAATGGCATCTGTTTGAACTCGTTATCAGTATAAAAGACACCTGTCCACAACCTCAAACAGTCACACTCCAAACTCCACCATGGCCAAGACCAAAGAGCTGTCAAAGGACACCAGAAACAAAATTGTAGACCTGCACCAGGCTGGGAAGACTGAATCTGCAATAGGTAAGCAGCTTGGTGTGAATAAATCAACTGTGGGATTAATTATTAGAAAATGGAAGACATACAGGACCACTGATAATTTCCCTCGATCTGGGGCTCCATGCAAGTTCTCACCCCGTGGGGTCAAAATGATCGCAAGAAATGTGAGCAAAAATCCCAGAATCACACGTTGGGACCTAGTGAATGACCTGCAGAGATCTGGGACCAAAGTAACAAAGGCTACCAACAGTAACACACTGCGCCGCCAGGGACTCAACTCCTGCAGTGCCAGACGTGTCCCCCTCCTTAAGCCAGTACATGTCCAGGCCCGTCTGAAGTTTGCTATAGAGCATTTGGATGATCCAGAAGAGGATTGGGAGTATGTCATATGGTCAGATGAAACCAAATAGAACTTTTTTTGGTAAAACTCAACTTGTCGTGTTTGGCGGAGAAAGAATGCTGAGTTGCATCCAAAGAACACCATACCTTCTGTGAAGCATGGGGGTGGAAACATCTTGCTTTGGGGCTGTTTTTCTGCAAAGTGACCAGGACGACTGATCCTTGTAAACGAAAGAATGAATGGGGCCATGTATCGTGAGATTTTGAGTGAAAACCTACTTCCATCAGCAAGGGCATTGAAGATAAAACATGGCTGGGTCTTTCAGCATGACAACGATCCCAAACACACCACACGGGCAACGAAGGAGTGGCTTCGTAAAAAGCATTTCAAGGTCCTGGAGTGGCCAAGCCAGTCTCCAGATCTCAACCCCATAAAAAAATCTTTGGAGGGAGTTGAAAATCCGTGTTGCCCAGCGACAGCCCCAAAACATTACTGCTCTAGAGGAGATCTGCATGGAGGAATGGGCCAAAATACCAGCAACAGTGTGTGAAAACCTTGTGAAGACTTACAGAAAACGTTTGACCTCTGTCATTGCCAACAAAGGGTATATAACAAAGTATTGATATGAAATTTTGTTATTGACCAAATACTTATTTTACCGAGGAATTTACAAATTAATTCTTTAAAAATCCTACAATGTGAGTTTCTGGATTTTTTTTCTCATTTTGTCTCTCATAGTTGAGGTTTACCTATGATGAAAATTACAGGCCTCTCTCATCTTTTTAAGTGGGAGAACTTGCACAATTGGTGGCTGACTAAATACTTTTTTTCCCCACTGTATATCACTTATGTCTTATAAAAATAGATTGTATGATCACCTCAGAGTAATTATAGGGGAGCTGATGTAGAGGTTAATAATCGCTGCTCCGAGCACTCAAGAAATACAATATATCACGGTTAATATACCCTACACTAAATCAAGACAGCCATTATTTTGTGTGTGTGTGTGTGTGCATATGAATGGTTTGGAAACATCAGCTCAGTTTTATATAAAATGTAGTTAGATTTTCTCGTTTACTTTATGAGAATTATTACCGCATCCTCCATGGAAATTTTGAGGCGCACCATGTGTTTCAAATAAAATAAATAATATGATGTTTCATCGGCTGTATGACTTTTATAGTTGTTTAAGTGTCTTGAAGCAGGAAGAAAATAATACTTTTAAATATCTAGAATGCCCTCAATGCCACTATGCTGGTATTGTATTTTTTTATTGATTTACACTAAAGCATGAAAAAAAGACTTGTAAAGATGGAGTAATTTAGTTGAGTAGTGAGAGTGGTTTATGGGAGGAGAGAAGGCAGGCCATCTGTTTGGCTCGATATTGGAAACCAAGGAACCATCTTCTTGAGGGCAACCATGTGGTTTTAACAGTTGTTTTTGTGTGTGTTGTGTGTGTGTGTTGTTTGCTCGCGGGTGCGTTTTGTGACATTTAGGCCAAAATTGTATAAGGTGCCATGGTGGTGAATACTAGGTATTACAAGGAGAAGGTGACTTATGAGGACATTGCCCCATGTCCCCATTTTTCAAAACGCTTATAAATCATACAGAATGAAGTTTTTTGAAAATTAAAAAATGCAGAAAGTTTCCTGTAAGGGGTAGGGTTAGGTGTAGGGTTGGTGTAGGGCAATAGAACATAGTTACTTTGTACAGTATAAAAACCATTACACCTCTGGAGAGTCCCCACATTCCAAAAACAACGGTGCATGTGCCGTGTGTTTGTGTGTGTGTGTGAGGTGTGTGTGTGTGTGTGTGTGTGGGGGGTGAAAAGTCTTCACCATTGTGTTTGACTCCTGAAGTACACTCTTTCACTCTAATGAAGTGAAGAAAGGCCTTATGTACTGGTCAAACTAGTAGTACTGTCAAAGTTTTATTAAAAGAAAAATGTGTATTTTCTTTTTTTTAAACTTGAAAACACATTCGTCTATTCCAGCCATTGGTTGATTCTACCAAAATTGTAAATATTGTGACTCTGTGCATCTGTTTGTTAGAACATCCTTCTGAAATGTGCTTAATTATACTGAATGTGCACTTGTAGTGTACTTAAAATCTTTTACAAAAGTGTACTTGCAGATAATATATTAATAAAATAAAAGTTAAAGCGTACTGAAAGATTTGTTAACACACTTAAGTACACAGAATTGTAATAACGCCAAATTAAGTTTTAAAGTACACTTTACATCATAATATCTTAATAATATTGTGTCGTTATTTAAAGAAGTACATTTATTTTGATGCTGTGACTAACATGCTACAGATCATGCAAAATAATTGATTATAATTTTAACTGTAGTGTGTTATTCAGTATTTTACCACAAGTTAATATATTTTAAAAGTACTAAATTGCAACTTCATCATTACAAATATGTAAATCAATAATGTAAATACATGTTTTAAGCCAGTTTCATTGACATTAGATGGAAAGGGTCTCTAGTTTATGATAAAGGCTTTCAATACATTTGCACTCCACTTTAACCATATTTCAAAGACAATAGCAGTAATTATGAAATTACTAGTGCTGTCAAACGATTAATCGCGATATCGCATCCAAAATAAACGTATTTTTGTTTACATAATATATGTGTGTACTGTGTATCGTTATTTATTACAGTGGGTACGGAAAGTATTCAGACCCCCTTAAATTTTCACTCTTTGTTATATTGCAGCCATCTGCTAAAATAATTTAAGTTAATTTTTTTTCCTCATTATGTACACACAGCACCCCATATTGACAGGAAAAACACAGAATTGTTGACATTTTTTTAGATTTATTAAAAAAGAAAAACTGATATTTCACATGGTCCTAAGTATTCAGACCCTGTGCTCAGTATTTAGTAGAAGCACCCTTTTTGATCTAATACAGCCATGAGTCTTTTTGGGAAAAGTGCAACAAGTTTTTCACACCTGGATTTGGGGTTCATTCCTCCTTGCAGATCCTCTCCAGGTCTGTCAGGTTGGATGGTAAACGTTGGTGGACATCCATTTTTAGGTCTCTCCATAGATGCTCAATTGGGTTTAAGTCAGGCTCTGGCTGGGCCATTCAAGAACAGTCACAAAAAGAGTTGTTGTGAAGCCACTCCTTCGATATTTTAGCTGTGAGCTTAGGGTCATTGTCTTGATGGAAGGTAAACCTTCTGCCCAGTCTGAGGTCCTGAGCACTCTGGAGAAGGTTTTCGTCCAGGGATATCCCTGTACTTGGCCGCATTCTTCTTTCCCTCGATTGCAACCATTCGTCCTGTCCCTGTAGCTGAAAAACACCCTCACAGCATGATGCTTCCACCACCATGCTTCACTGTTGGGACAACAGGTATTGGACAGGTGATGAGCAGTGCCCGGTTTTCTCCACCCATACCGCTTAGAATTAAGGCCAAAAAGTTCTATCTTGTTCTCATCAGATCAGATAATCTTATTTCTCACCATCTTGAAGTCCTTCAGGTGTTTTTAGCAAACTCAATGCGGGCTTTCATGTATCTTGCACTGAGGAGAGGCTTCCATCAGGCCACTCTGCCATAAAGCCCCGACTGGTGAGCTGCAGTGATGGTTGACTTTCTACAACTTTCTCCAATCTTCCGACTGCATCTCTGGAGCTCAGCTACAGTGATCTTTGGGTTTTTCTTTACCTCTCTCACCAAAGCTCTTCTCCCCTGATAGCTCAGTTTGGCCGTACGGCCAGCTCTAGGAGTGTTCTGGTCGTCCCAAACGTCTTCCATTTAGGATTATGGAGGCCACTGTGCTCTTAGGAACCTTAATTGCAGCAGAAATTTTTTTGTAACCTTGCCAGATCTGTGCCTTGCCACAATTCTGTCTCTGAGCTCTCAGGCAGTTCCTTTGACCTCATGATTCTGATTTGCTCTGACATGCACTGTGAGCTTTAAGGTCTTATATAGACAGGTGTGTGGATTTTCTAATCAAGTCCAATCAGTATAATCAGACACAGTTGGACTCAAATGAAGGTGTGTAGAACCATCTCAAGGATGATCAAAGAAATGGACAGCACCTGAGTTAAATATATGAGTGTCACAGCCTATTACTATCTTATGCCCATGTGATATTTCAGTTTTTCTTTTTTAGTAAATCTGCAAAAATGTCAACAATTTGTGTTTTTCTGTCAATATGGGGTGCTGTTTGTACATTAATGAGGAAAAAAAATTATAACAAAGAGTGAAAAATTTAAGGGTGTCTGAATTCTTTCCGTACCCACTGTATATATTATATATATATATATATATTATAGTATCAATACAAGCACGAGCAGCGATATATTTAAAAACATATGTTATTTTATATATTACGATATATTATATAAATAAAAATAAAATTAATATATAAATTGTATATCATGTAAAATATTTTCAAATTTCGCTGTATGTGGTGGTGGTTTATATATACATAATAAATATACACAGTACACATACATATATTACGTAAACAAAGACTTTTATTTTGAATGCGATTAATTGTTTGACAGCACTAGAAATTACATACACCTATGTCCTACTTGATTGGGTCAAAATATTTATATTAAATGTTTCATATAAATGCAAACAATAATACATTTTAATATAATTGCAAATAACATGCAAAGCAGGGTATGAAAACATTACATTAATTTCACACTTTTTATATTATATTTTTTAAGTGATAATTTCCATAAATATTCTAATAAAAGTATGCAAAAGTGTACTTTTCACAAGGGCAGTCTGACACGTAACATAGACCAGTGGCATGTGTTTTGGGCGGGGTCATCTGTTTGGTCTGACCAATGGAAGACAAGGCGAGTTTCGATAAACCTAGTAATAAACAAAACTGAGAAATGCTGGTAATTGCAATATATGCTATTTGGTCTTTCAAATAGCCTCTGCAAACCAAATTTTTCAATTTTTTGAAGAAAATGTGAGTGGTGTTTTAATACTTACTTTTTAAATTCCGGATTAGATATGATTTATTGTAATGTCCTCTCTCTTTAGTAAGCACAAACATACTGAATATGTTTGCATACTATGTATCAGAGTATCAGATTCAGTGGCATTTGATGTGCAAAGTGCTAAAAGGACCGGTTTACAAAATAGTGTAACCATATTAACACATCTACTGCCCTCTAGTGTGCAGTTACACCATAAGCCACTCATCTTTTGGGTGAAAAAGCATTCCAGCCAGACTAAAACAGTCATTCCCCTTCCCCTGAGTTGCAAAAACCTGCCCAGACTTCTCTGACATATTTCTGGCTCAAAGAAAGCCTTTCATTCATCTTCGATTGGGGAGGGGGGCAAAAGATATTCATTGTCTGCTCACACAAAAGGCCCAACAAAGCAGCAAGACATTCTATCCCCCTGCCTCTGAGATACACAGGCAGAGTGGAACAGGACCGCTTTTGTTACTGTATTAATGAGAGCTCCTGTTTCCAAAACCTGCACCCTCTGCCCCGACACCAGACTCACAGACCCCGCCACACCGGGGGGCTCGAGGTGAACCGAGGTGCCAGGACTCTTAACAAAGTCAGACTATCAAATATTTCCATCTGAAAAAGCTGTATTACAATTAAGAATAGCATATTTTACAAATAGAACGGGATGGGAAAGTTATTGGGGTTCCTGTAATGCTGTAAACACTACTGACCACAGGGTCACAGAGCAGCACAAACACACACACACACACACTTCTCACTTGAGGATGATGTTGTTCCACACGATCACCAGATGGGAGCAGCAGACGAAAGCATTGAATACAGCGTCTGTTGGAAATGGTATGGTTTCTATTCTTTTCCTTTCTTGTATATTCTTTTTCAGTTGTGTCACGACACAATATGCACTTTCTAAAGTCAATTTCAATGCTCTTCGCCAGCATAGTATCAAGTATACAATGTTTTTTGTCAACTTCAGAAAGTCAAAATCTATATATTAAATGTTTTAATTCATTTATAATGAAAATATTAAACAAACAAGACATTTAATTCCAGTTTAAAATCTTATATTTAGTGATGTTCCAGTTATTCTGATAAATAAACATCAAAATTATTTTGATTAAATCCACATATATATATTATTATATTATATTTTTTGTTTTTTTATGAAAATAAATAAAACAATGCCATAATGGAGACTGCACTCAATACATATATGGTTTGAAAGTGACATCAATTTGCAGTTATTAATAAACTTATATTTCCTATACAGAAAATTAAAGATAAAAAAAATTTATTTATAGCAAATATAATATTTGTTTAATCAATGCCCTCACTAAAAACATTAGTAACAAAGTTGACAAGACAATATATGTACTTATTTATTTCCTGCTGTACTTTAGAAATACTTGTGAAGTTTGTTACCAATGTTTTTAGTAAAAAAAATTGAACAAACAACTATTTATTTTTTTTATAGGATATAGCGTCAATTACTGCAAATTGATGCCACACGTTCAAGCCTCTCATTCCTGGGCATCACAATTTTAAGAAATGCTAATTTAATTAAAAATTTCTATTCAATTGTTCTATTTTATTTTGTGTTTAACTGTGGAACAGCATGGGTTGAAACATTTGAATTTCACACAAAACATGGTACACATCTAAATTGGATCATTTCGAGAATTACAAGAGAATTAAGCAAACTTAATTTAAGCGAAATTAAAAATGAGCTTCTGAGTTTCTTATGACAGAAACATCTGGGTTTGATGCCAGTAACCAATTCCTAAGGACTGAATCATCTCGTTCACGTTCAGCATACTGTATAGTATCACATAAACAACAACAAAAAAAGATCGGTTAGGTATTGGTTTCACCATTTGGCCTCCAGATCGTGTCTGCGTTGTATCCTGTGACCATCTGCCCCGCATGGGCTGCCCTAACAAATAAAAAGTGATGACTTATGAATGCCCAGAGGGCTTGACACGTGCTCACTAAACATCCTCTGACTACAAGCCGCCTAAACAAACAGTCTGACAGCCAAATTCAATATGAAATGTGTCTTAACGGCATTCAGTTATTCACTTTAGCGTCATTTACAGTAAGTCACATTTTTCCGGCCCACTGAATGGAAAAGAAGAATTGTTAGTTTCCACCCAGTCTTAAAACCGCAAACAGGTTGATGTTTGAGTCACCTGCAAATTATGTTTGACAAATATATTTAAAGGGATCTTCTGGGTTATGAGAGCATGTTGAAAGCTACACATTTCTTGCTGTCAGTCTGCTATGAGACATATATGATATATGTGGGCGTGCGTTTTGTGTTGCGTATTTGGCTATAGGCTCCTTTCAGTGACAACGCAATGGAAAAATAACAGCACAACACATCCATGTGATAAATTTGGATTGAATATACATTATATATAATTAGGTTTTTACATTTAATAAAGAAAACATGAGTGGTTGCTGTTGTGTTGCTATGTTTTTAGCATGTGTCTGCTAGCGCTAGCTGGTTTCTTATAACACAAAATCAGGACACTCTCAAGTCTCTCTGATATTATGATCTCTAAATATAAGTCTATGATTTTTTACCTATACAGGGACAGCAGGGGGGCTGTTTCTAGTCATTTGACGCCCAAGTGAATTCCTATTACCCCCCCCCCCCCCCCCCAAATTATATATCATTATATAATACACAATTCTTTTCAGAGAGCAGTTGCTTGTCACATTCAAATTGGTTGTCATAGTAACAACATTAATTTGTGGAGATTCAGTGCATTGATTTCCACAAATCTGAATGCATTATTTGTAAATTGACTGTTAAGATAAACATTTTGCACAATTTAGTATCATTGTGTTGCCACTAGATGCCTGTATTACCCTATGTAACAATCCCTAGTGGCTAAGACATTGCACATAATTTACCCATAAATCACACATAAATTAATTTTATTAAATTTTAATTTGGATACTATATACTATACTACTAAATATTGTTTAGATATCATCAATGGCTACTTTTTTATCTTTATCTGTTTTTTGTTCAATTTTCTTGTTGCTGTTTCTTGAAACATTGATTTAAAATGTCAGTTATTGCATTATTATTTCAGTCAAACCTATAAAACCCCTTTGTTACCACAAACTACATTTAAAAGCTTTATCAGTGGCATAAAAGTAACCAATGCAGCTACTTAATCATTTGCTACTCGTTAATGTGTTAACGTCCCCTTTAAATAACGTGACACTCTTCCCTCTTTGACGCTGCTCCCATTAAGTGCTGTTGGAAGTGATTGAATTGATTCAGCATTTCGACACCTACGTAAGGATGCATTTAATTCGACAAAGCGGTCTAATAAAGGATGTTTTGATCTCGTGAATTAGCTAATTTTTACTATACAAAATATTTTTTTAATTGGATGTTAAAGTTTATATGGGAATATTACATGACACGCTGATCCTTTAACAATGCATTGGCGCAAAACACGCACACCTTTTGGACAAATCTGCCACAAATATTTGGACAAATGTGCCACAAATACTGCCTAAACAAAATACTGATTTTGTGCACTTTATTTACTGTACCAATATTTTAAATTGGCCTTTGAACTTAGCTTTATTGCATGGCAAAAAAAAAGTGTTACCTTGCCAAAGCACTGACAGAGCCCACTGATCTAACGGCGTTGTTGAGCGCTCCAAACGCAAACTTTAAATGCAACAATCAGGCAGCAACTGACATCACTCTGATCTAGTGGCATACAGGCATCGTCAGATTGACAGTACTCTAGCCCAATAATGTTGGGGGATCCACTGGGGGCAGTCATATTTCAGGGTGACCTAGGCAACCGCCTAGCTCGCCTATGCCTAGAAATGGCCCTGCATGGAAGTCCGGTCACAATTTGAGGGTTCGTTCACATTTGTGGGATGAGTTACGTACTGAATTTCATGATGAGCAACAAATCATGCTTGTCTGAGCAAGCGCCGCTAAGTACCAAAATTGAGGAAAAACATTAGGAAATCCTAGCTTTGTTGGGCTGAGATGACAGTTTCACATGGCTCAACAAACAGGAGCTTGCATGGCGTGACAAGCTCGCTACTAACAAATTCTGCTACCATGGCGATCGCTTTAAACAAACCCAACTTTCAACAGGTGAAACACAAGCGAGCACGGACAGAGAAAGAGGGGCTGTTTGTTTGTGGATTTGTGAGGACGTGGGTGCTGCTGGAAAACACTGCTGGTGCAAAACTATCTGCTGCACTAATGTACATCAACTGGTTTTATAGACTTTATATGGCTCTCATCTCCAAACAAAAGAAAAACAACGTCTCCTAAAGAAAAACAGAGACAGATTGTTGTTATGACTGGAATGAGAACAACTATCCCTCTATGGACTACATTATGAAACAAGTTTTAAAAAGCTCAACTGGTTTGTTTAGAAGTGAACGTCAACTTCAAATCAGGTTTTTGAGTTGTTTATGAAGACCTTTGACCTAGAAAATGGTGGTATTCCTAATTCCTAAATTTCTGTCATATTCCGCATAGGGAATATGCACAAAAGTGAATGGTTTCTTTTTTTTTTTGTCTGTGTTTCTTTGTGTCATTTAAAAATGTAATTGACTAGCAGAGCATTAAAGTTGATAAGAAATTAAAAACAGTTAAAAGAGGTTAAAAATAGAGGAAAATAATGCATACCAGATATGACAAGACTCAAACAAGAAAAAAAAAAAAGATACCCGCAAACTACTATCCCACAGCAAAATCCCTGCCTCTACACACACAATGGCATCCTGAAAGGCCGAGCCAGTTTTTACACAATGGCCGGGCTCTTGGTTCTCTGTCTGGTCTCAGGCTGAGTCAAACGAGCCCTTATTAGCAGTCATTGTACTAGTTGAGCTGTCCTCATAAGTGGCTGTGGGCCGTTTGATCCCGTCCTCGATTTCAAAGCGTCAGGAACCCGATACACGCCGATGAGATGGATGGGGCGAGAGGTAGCTTGGTTCATGTCTTAGGAAGCTCTCTTACCCAGGTGGGCCAATCAGGAGGAGGGGGTGTTCGGCGGGGCGACCTGACCCTCCCAAAACCCCCCTCTGCTTGAGCTCAACATGTAATACCTGTATCTGATTTCACGGATCTGTGAAAGAGACAGATGATGTTTGAAAAAGGGAAAGCCCCTTTTTTACAAGCGATCTTTCTATTTTTCCCGTGGCTATTCATTTTGGCTGTCGCACTATAGGCTGGTTAGCTTTCATCTTTTGCTTAATTAATTGCCCGGTTAATGTCTTTAGAGGCCTGAAAACAATGAAACAACCGAAACAAGGAAAACAGCAAATGAGTCAACAAACACTTTTCATTGCGCAACGGCTGTTTGCATGACACGCACGCATGCCGCACAACATAAACACTTAAACTAAACAATTATCGCTATAAAATCTCAGGTGGCTGCTCTTCCGAGAAAGCTTTTTTTTTTTGAGGTTTGAAGAGCTTTCAGGTCAGAAACACTTCCTTTGAATTTCTGGATCAAACCTCTATTTACAGTTTGTTTATGGAACAGACACATACCATAACATAAGGGTTGCTGGATTCAGCTATGGCATTTACAGCTTAGCGACAAAATAGCGGTAATCATAATACATTAGCAACCATCATTTAATGTGTTTGTGAAGTGCTAGTTGTGGAATATAGTTATCCAGTTTTATTGCCCGCTGGTTGCTCGTTCACAGGTCATGAGAGGGTGACCATATGTCCTCTTTTTCCAGGACATGTCCTGGCCAGGATTTCTAAATTGCCTGAAAGTGCCTGTATTTTGGCTTTGTTTTCCTATTTATGTGCTCTACAGTCCTCAAACATTATATGCAAGGGCATAGTTTTGGTTTGAACATTTGGAGGTGGGGGGGGGGGGGGGGGTGGGGGGGGGGGGGGGGGGGGGGGGGGGGGGGGGGGGGGGGGTGGGGGGGGGGGGGGGGTGGGGGGGGGGTAAAGTGTGAACTGTGTTAGTGGAGTCTCGGGTCATGCGTCCTCATAAGGTTTATTTATATGTTTGTTTGCTTATATGCTTTCTTTTGCAGAATGGTCCTTTGTGCTATCATCCACACATGCAATGTTGGTTGATAACATATCTGCAATAAAGTAGCCTATCCAATTCATGTATTTTATATTATTTAGGCTGACAGTATGTTCTAATCCAACATGCCATGTGAAGTTGATCTAACTTAACATTCTCATATTATTTATTTCTTACTCCTTAACAGTTCATCAGGCTTTTAATTATTTAGTCTATGCCATCTCTTGGAATGACTGAAGGCCAGGTTTTTTCATCACTCATCATTAGAACCCATTTTACACATGGCTCTCGATTCTGACTTGTACTTGCTCTTATGAAAATATATCATAGTTCTTAACTGTAGTATTTGTTATAATAAGGCTTAATCATTACCAAACCAATAATGACTTTTTTTTATTAATCAATATAGCGTTTGTTATGAACAACAGCCTGAACATTTAGAAATCATACAACATGCCACAGTAATATCAATCTATAGGGAAATTATATTCCCTCAACAGATGATCTAGCCTATTATAAATTCTACAACAAGTTAGACAAAATTTACCACGATAACTAAGCCTACAATAAAACGTGATACATTCTAGTAAAGGTGGTCACGAGTAGGCTAGTCTAAAAATATTTTAATATAGGCTATGTTAGTGCTTGTGCAAGGGTTGGGTGGTGACGAAGCAGAACTCAAGGTGCATAAGAATAGGTCTTTTATTATAAAATAAATAAAAACCCCCTGAGGGGGAAAAACAGGCAGTCCAGGACAGGGCACAGCGCAAGATGAACATCACACACAACAAACAAAAAACACACACACTCACACACACACACACACACATGTCTGGTTTGCTATCCTTGTGGGGACTCTCCATAAGCATAATGGTTTTTATACTTTACAAATTGTATTTTCTATTGCCCTACACCTAAACCTAAACCTACCCCTTACAGGAAACTTTGTGCATTTTTAGATTTTCAAAAAACTTCATTCTGTGTGATTTATTAGCTTCTTTACCCATGGGGACCTCAATTTAGGTCCCCACCGTGACACGAGTCCCCATGCGTCTGTGTGTATTCAGGTTTAAGTCCCCGCCAGAATAGAAAAACAGGCACACAGACACACACGCACGCACACACACACACAGAGAACAAATATGGAGACAAACGAGGGAGACACAGGTGGAGTAACTGAAACAATGATGAGAAACAAGAAGGGCGGGGCCAGACAATAGACCGGAGAGTACATGGCACCAAACACACAACAAGCCATGTGCTCAAACAAACACAGTGACATCTGGTGGCCAACTAGGGCACACCAGCAGAACTGTGACAGAACCCCTCCTTTAAGGTGTGGATTCCAGACGCTCCATATACTAAAACAGAAAACAATTTCTAGGAGGGCGGTGGACCGGAGGCAGATCAGAGGGAGAGATGGTGGGCCAGGCCCATGTGGCAGAACTGAAACCCTTCAGGGCGGAGCTGAAGCCCTCCAGGGCAGAGCTGAAGCCCACCACAACCTCTCAGAGAAGGCTGAAGATCCCCATGGTGGAGCAGATGACCACCACAGTAAAGCAGACAGGAGAGAGGGCCACCCTGGTGGATCAGGTGGAGCTGGCAACCACCACATTGGTGCAGGTGGGGCTGAAGACCACCACGATGGCGCTGTAGACCACCAAGGCAGTGCAGGCAGAGTTCTTGACCACCATGGTTGAGCAGACTCATGGTATGTGTAGGCTCTGGAGCGGACTCATGGACTGGAGAGGATTCCCGAGTGGACTCTGAAGACTCCTGGACTGGAGCAGGTTTTTGAGTGGACTCTGTAGCTGCCTCCATGGCCGAGACAAGGAGAGCGCGCTGCTCAGTGACCCCAGAAACCACCAGACTCAGGACCACCTGAGTCGGGTCCTCCAGGGACACTGGACTAGGAACCACCGGAGTCAGGTCCTCCAGGACCACTGAACTTGAGACCCCCGCAGTGATGCCAGCTGCTCGCACTGACAATAGAGGTGGGTCCATCAAACTGGAAACTAGTCTCAAACGCCTTGGGCTCCCCTTGTGAAGAGGTTCCAGGCTGGCAGCCATTTGGTGGAGAGGCTCTGGAAAGACAGCCATGAAGAGACGAGATTCTGGAGTGGCGGCCATGACGGGACGAGACTCTGGAGTGGCGGCCATCTTGAGAAGCGGCTCTGGGCCTGGCGGCCCCTTTTGTGACGAGGCTCTGGACTTGCGGCCATGTCAGGACGAGACTCTGAAATGACGGCCATGAAAAGAAAAGGTACCTCTGACTGCCTCCCGTTGTGGGCTAGAAAGTTCAAAAACGCCCAAAGGACAGGTGATCCATGCCAAACCTCCTCCAGGTGCTGATGGGCTCATCAACGGCATAGGAAAACAGGTCCTTGAGAGCCGCATCGTTGTAGTTCAGCCCCTCCGCAGCACTCCTGAACTCCTTAGCAAATTCCCTCAAGTCAGCCCTGTTGACACAGGGAACTTAGTGTTGCTACCTGAAGCATGCGTTGGTAGAGGGTGCTACAGGTATTGGAGGCTGGAAGCTGGTAGTTTCGTTCTGTCACGGGTCGGGTGAGTGGAAGAAGCGAGGACTCAAGGTGTAGGTAGAATGGGTCTTTTATTAATAAAATAAAACAAAACAACAACAAAAACTTCCCCGAGGGGGAAAAACAGGCAGGCAGACCAGGACAGGGCACAGGCCAACACAGCACAGCAAGGCAAGATGAACATGCCACACACACGGTTAATACTCACTGACATAAAACAACAGAACAGCACAGGACTGCAGACACCAGGAAAATAAACAGGGAGACAAACGAGGAGGGTAACGAGGGAGACACAGGTGGAGTAACTGAAACAATGATGAGAAACAAGAAGGGCGGGGTAAGACAATAGACAGGAGAGCACATGGCACCAACGAACACACAACATGCCATGTGCTCAAACAAACACAGTGACATCTGGTGGCCAACTAGAGCACACCAGCAGAACTGTGACAAGTGCTGGTTCAAGATTGTTTTCTCACCTTTCATCAGTCTTTTTAGATAATGTTTGACTTTCTCCATAGCATTTTAAAGTGGCAATTTCTCAATAGAATTCAAATAGATCACACATCAGCTTCATGGAACGACTCACACAAATCTTATTACATTTCTCGAGCGAGTGCCGGTGAACGCGCGCAGAGTATTCGGTGATTCGCGCGCCGCTCGTGAACTGCGCTTCAGTCATATTGTGCTGATAACTGCTCCGTTCGGTTCGTGCATGAAGTTAGCACTTATAAAAGCGCAGAAGGCGCGATTTAAATAATTTATTAATTAATAACCTGATTCTAGGTTTCCATTAACCATGGTATAAATATTGGGGGGTTGTACCTGCTAGTTTTGGTTATTGGGGGGTTATATCCCCCCATCCCCCCACAAACTATGCCCATGATTATATGTATTTGCATTGGTTTGACCTCTGTAGATCCCACCTTCTCGTACACTATGATTGGTTGATTATGTGTTATGGCTGAATGCTATTGGTCAAACTACTTTTCAGTCATTACCTTTATCAAGAATGAAAAACGGATAAATGCATATTTCCGTGGGGACGGTGGTTGGGCCCTTTGTGTCCAGCTGCACTGGTTCCGGAAGTATTTTTTTCCATTCATTTTTACGGGATTAAAAAAAAAGTATTTGTTAAAGCATTATAAGCCATGAACCAAACCAACCAGCTACGATGTGAATCACAACATTACAAACTTTGATTTGAAGCAAAAAAATAAATAAAAATCAGACAAGACGGCTTTAGTGAGGACAAGAACTACAATCCCATGAACCACTGCAAATGGTATTAATTGAATTAAAAACAAAGGCGAAATACAAAACTATTACTATTAATTTAAAGTTCTTGGTTGTATGTAAAATATATTTTAAATTCATATCGAGGATCTGATTGGTGGAATTTTCTGTGCAGCATCATGGGCAAGTTTTTCATCACAAATTCCACTATTAAACACAATTATTTTGTTGAATTTTTTTGTGAACATTTTGGTTTGCCAAAAGCATGTTTGATTAACAGCCTCAGAGCTCACAGTTGGTCTGTCTTTAAAGGTGTATCAGTTATGATTAAAAATCAATTTCCCTGTGGAAATTATACATACTGTATATATCATTAACTAGATAAAGAATCAACACCTTTTTTGTAAAAATCTATTCATTTATTCAAAAATATTTTATGTTTTCTTCATCCATACAAACTTCATACAATGAAGATGAAGTCTGAAAAAAAAATGTTTAATCTAAAAAATGCAACTTTTTAGTTGGTTACACTGCATGACTTTTTAATTAAAAACGTATCTTATATTGTTGCCAAGTTATTTGGAACTGATCCAGAACTGTACAGAAGCAGCAAGAGCTAAATTGTATTTCCCTTAACAAGACATATACAATTAAAGGCTTATATTTTTAAGGTGTCTCCCAGGCTGACAGATGGCTAATCTGACTTTTTCTATTTCAGTTGCTCTGTTTGACTGTGTTCTGAAAGCCCACTGCAAATCTCTGTCTGGGCACTGACATACTCGCAACACGAGAAGATGAGTCAGAGCTGCTGTCATGTTCCTCCAGTCATAAATTACACTCGGAAACCTTTAAAACACCAAAAGCGACCATCCAGTGACCTCCTCACAGAGATCCGAAGCATTAAGATAATCCCATTCTGAGGACTAGCAATCTATTTTTCCTCCAAACTCTTAAGAGGAGATAAGAAACTTCTGCAATTCGTGACTATCGTAAAAGCCAAATAAACAACATCTGCTTCAGCAAGCCATTAATAATTGCTCTATGGCCAAACATGCTCAGTTCTTGAGCTGTGTGTCTGCCTTTCAAAATACAACCGAGTGCCTCAGCAATCACTGGGACGGTTGCAAACCTTCACAGGGTAAAGAGACCATGGAGTCGATAAGCCGTTGATGAAGGTATGTGTCGACAAGGCATAGGGATTTAGCAGTTGGTGCCAATTTTAGTTCCACATGAGAGGAAAGCGTGGCGTCCCACAAAATCAGAGCCCTTTAAAATGAATTGTTTACACCTACTTTTCAAAAATGAATCTACGACTGTCAAAACTGTAGTCCATGCGAGACGCTGGGATGAAATCAAGCTACTCATTGTTGAAAGGTCAGTGATGGATGAGTGCAGGCTAGCTTTTAAAACAACCACATCTAGACTGCCACATACTTAAAAGATAACATTTTGATTAATTGGTTTAAAAAGTGATGACCTGATTTGCCGTAAAATAGATGTGTAGCAGAGCTTCTCAACTGGATCCCAGATTTTACATCGTACTTCAAGTGGCAACCAAACAGTCAATATTTGATCTTTGTAAAAAATATATTATTCATAAAAACTAGTATATACTGTGGTGTGAAAAAGTGTTGGCCCCCTTCCTGATTTCTTATTTTTTTTGCATGTTTGTCACACTTTAATGTTTCAGATCATCAAACAAATTTAAATATTAGTCAAAGATAACACAAGTAAACACAACATGCAGTTTTTAAATGAAGGTTTTTTATTATTAAGGGAAAACAAAATCCAAAACTATATGGCCCTGTGTGAAGAAGTGTTTGCACCCCTGTTAAAACTGTGGTTTATCGCATCTGAGTTCAATTTCTCTAGCCACACCAAGGCCTGATTTCTGCCACACCTGTTCACAATCAAGAAATCTCTTAAATAGGACCTGCTTGACAAAGTGAAGTAGACCAAAAGATCCTCAAAAGCTAGACATCATGCCGAGATCCAAAGAAATTCAGAAACAAATGAGAAAGAAAGTAATTGAGATCTATCGGTCTGGAAATGGTTATAAAGTCATTTCTAAAGCTTTGGGACTCCAGCGAACCACAGTGAGAGCCATTATTCACAAATGGCAAAAACATGGAACAGTGGAGAACCTTCCCAGGAGTGGCCGGCCGACCAAAATTACACCAAGAGCACAACGACGACTCATCCAAGACGTCACAAAAGACCCCACAACAACATCCAAAAAACTGCAGGCCTCACTTGCCTCAATCAAGGTCAGTGTTCATGATTCAACAATAAAAAAGAGACTGGGCAAAAATGGTCTGCAAGGCAGAGTTCCAAGACGAAAACCGCTGCTGAGTCACAAGAACATAAGTCCTCATCTCAGTTTTGCCAGCAACCATCTTGATATCCCAAGGACTTGTTGGTAAAAAAAAAGACACTCTGTGGACTGACAGACAAAAGTTGAACTTTTTGTAAGGTGTGTGTCCCATTACGTCTGGCTTAAAAGTAACACTGCATTTCAGAAAAGAACATCATACCAACAGTAAAAATGGTGGTGGTAGTGTGATGGTCTGGGGCTGTTTTGCTGCTTAAGGACCTGGAAGACTTGCTGTGATAAATTAGACCAGTAATTCTGCTTTTTTACCAAAAAAAAAAAAATCCTGAGAAGAATGTCCCGCCGTCAGTTTGTGACCTCAAGCTCAAGCGGACTTGGTTTATGCAGCAGGACAATGATCCGAAACACACCAGCAAGTCCACCTCTGAATGGCTGAAGAAAAAACAAAATGAAGACTTTGGAGTGGCCTAGTCAATGTCCTGACCTGAATCCTATTGAGATGCTGTGGCCTGACCTTAAAAAGGCGGTTCATGCTCAAAAACCCTCCAAAGTGGCTGAATTACAACAATTCTGCATAAATGAGTGGACCAAAATTCCCCCACAGCGCCGTAACAGACTCATTGCAAGTTATCGCAAAAGCTTGATTGCAGTTGTTTCTGCTAAGGGTGGCACAACCAGTTATTAGATATAGGGGGCAATTACTTTTTCACATAGAGCCCTGTAGTTTTGGATTTGTTGTTTTCCTTATAATAAAGCCTTCATTTAACAACTGCATGTTGTTTCACCCTTTTGTTACTTTACTAATATGGAAATTTTGTGTTGATGATCTGAAACATTAAAGGTGACAATCATGCAAAAAAAAATATACTCAGGAAGGGTGCCCAACACTTTTTCACACACGTATGTGCTGTAATTTGGTTTATTTTTGGCTTCTATATGTCTCTTTAAAGTCTATGCTTATCTATAACCAATATAATCATTTTCTTATAGCTCATCGTCAGAGTTGACAATAGTAGTCTACTTACTAGTTTCAATTAAGAATATTAATTAATAGAATAGCACTTTGAATTATGACTTTTATGCACCCACTATAATATTAGATGGATAAACCTTTAAAAACAAATTTAGTTTTTATCACCTTACAAATATAGGCCTGTCAATAGAATGTTAAAATATTAAATATCAATATAAATTTTAAAAGTTTAATCTCATATCCATCTTTAAAAAATTAAATCAAGCCGTAACAATTCCAAATTCAATAAGTGTTTTAAACCACAACTTTATCAATTATTTAATAATAATGCTACTAATACTAATACTACTGATAATAATAAATTATATATTACTATTTTAACATGCTAACTTTTTCCCCTTTAATTGGATGCACAATATTTGTTGTACCCCCCCCAATTGGGAACCATTGTTTTATAGGAGCCGGCTGAGAAACAAAACCAGCTTTTAATTCATTTTTCCCATGTCTTCAGTTCAGCCGTGAAGATCTCAACCTGATGACATTTCTGTCTTCCCTACAGCTATCCGTTCGCGGCATCACCCGGAGCATAATTCCTTACGAGAGATATAAATTATGCATGACTTCACGGAGAAGCAGTGGTCTTCAAAGAGAGAGGCCGGTACAATTACAGTAATGGGCTGTACGTGCAGCATCTCTTTATAGTCCATTATATCTTTCTTGTTAGTGTGCTTTGGCAAATCCTTTCTGACAAATGACGGATCATTTTGAGCATGACCTTACTTCTGTAAACACGCTAGACTAATTTTCAGTCTGCTGGTTTAAAAGAAAGACAGTGATGAAATACAACTAGTTTCCCTAGACCGGTTTTATAGCAATTTAAACTAGAGGCACAGGATATGCACTTTTAATGCAGTTTTTGTAAACAGTTTACCCTTTTAGCGGTAAGTGGCGGCCTGGTTAGAAAATGCGCTGACTGGTAACAACTAGTAATTTGTCATTGCAAAGAGTTTATTTATAATGCAATAGTTCCACAGTATTTATTATTTGTGGTGTGTATTTGCTATCTTTGGGCCAGAAAACAAACAGGTTTGAATGGCGCGTACACAAACTCTTATGTGTTTTCACATTGCATGTGAACAAAAACTTAGTTAATAGCATGTATTTTAAAAAGATATTTTATTACCTAGGTAAACTTCCCATGGTATTGCGATCTTAGAGCAGCGTTCAAACATCCAAAACAGCTTTTTGTTCTTTTTTGAAGAGTAATCAAAGGATATTTTTCCTTAAACAGTTTTGAATCTAATTAGACACATGTTGGCAATTTAGCCATGTTTATGACTGTGCCACAGACACATTTAAGCCCTAAACCTTTAGGTTTGATATGCCACAGCTGATAATGATTTTCAGTTTTACCTTTATTATGAGAAAATTGATGTAATCATCCATGTAGCTCTACCTACTAATCACACATCTAATCCAAGGCGGCCGATAGTCTGTCTGTCTTTCACCTTTATTCGCTTCCTGAATTATTTTTAACGTACGCTTTGAAAACACTTTGTAACTACTCAAAGACAAGTGAACAGAGTTTTATTAAGTTTCCCAGATATTCAATCCTACATTGCCTGATCGGGAAAAATCCCATGTTTACTTTACAGAAGTTCAAGGCCTTGGGTTTGGCACTGTGCTGAGGTTTCCCACAGCTGTATATTATTATTGTCAAATAGTGGTTCACATGAGAAAACTCCTCCAAATCATCCTCAACTGACAGTATCAAGAATTTGACATGAGACAAGACTGTCTTTAGTTTGAAGTGGTTTATTATTACTATTATTTTAATAGTAATGTATCTCAAATATAAAATCGTATGGGCTATACACCGTTAATATAAAGGAAGTTTCTGTATGGATTTTGTCATAGGAGTTTTACCCATATTTTGAATTATGCATTGCGTTGTCTGGTGTTTTAGGTTTGAAGGAAAAGTTTTGTGAACTTAGGGATAGTTCACCCAAAAATGAAAATTCTGTCAAACAGTTGATGGCAGCCTTTGGCTTCCATTGTATTTTTTTTTCAATACTATGGAAGTCGATGGCTACCGTCAACTGTTTGGTTACTAACATTCTTCAAAATATCTTCTTTTGTGTTCAGAACAAAGAAAATCATACAGGTTTGGGGGGAAAAAACAAGGGGGTGAGTAAATTTTGACAGAATTTTTCATTTTTGGGTGAACCATTCCTTTAACAGAAAAGATACTGGTAATTTTCTGTCAGGACATTATCCATGTTTCTACTGATTTGTTTTTCTGCTTGTCCAGTTGTGCTAAGAGTTAGTAAAGTATCCACTTACACTATGTCTGCCTTATTTGATTGGAAAAAATGATGTCATTGCTACCAAACCTCGTTATGGGAGGATCAACTCACTGTGTTGATGAAAAGAAGGCTTGATTAAACAGAAACCTGAAAAAAAAAGAGAGAGAGCAAGTTATTTTTGGAGAAGTTATAACTCATTGACATTTGTTAAGTGTTAAATTTGTAAATGTTTCACAACTCTCAATCACTTTAAGGAGTGAAAAAAGACTAGCATTTTGACAACAGTTTTCAGCTTTGTGTAACAGAGTATTGAAGATTTACTGAAGTGGTTGGTAAGTGTTTTTGGGAAATTTCCATCTTCACACTAGTCTATAATAAGCTATAATAATTGAAAGAAATGTATTAATAATTTTTGCTTACTATGCACAGTATAAACCCTATATATGATGCAGAAATATAGAGTAGTATGCTATTCCTCTGTCTGGTACACTTGAGTGTATCATTTTCAGAGAAAATCTGAGCTGCGAAAACAAAGCAGCCATTGTGTAGACAGTCTGTAATTGCTTGCATTACATGTTGGCAAAAATGAGGGGATTTACCATAGAAGTAAATGGAAACTTGATTGCCCTGTCAGGATTTGTTGTTGGACCACCACTAACAGCCTATCAGTTGCTGCTATTATAGTCAGGCAGCCTCTTGAATGAAGACACATTTTGTAATATTGCATCATGCTATGTGGAGAGAGTTTCACTCTCAATTGAAATCTATTGCTATTATGATTATGAATTACTCTACTACACCAGTTTTCTGTTGGCTTGTGGATGATGAGCATATGGAGGCACTCTGAAGGTTCAAATCACTATCTCTGTCTTTCATATTATTTGTCTGAAGGAGTCCAGCTGGACTCAGAGACAGTCAGACTACAGGATGAGTTCAACTGATGTAATGTCTGATTTCAGGAAAACTTGAGCAGAAAGCTGCATCAGGCTTCCAAATGTCTCAATGAGAATCGCTGATTTGAAATCACATTTTAACCTGGAAATAAAAGGAAACTGGAACAAAGTTCTTGCTTTCATTGAAGTGCAAGATCCACTTTGGATCATTCTCAAAGCATGATCCATGCTTACGTCTAAAGCTTTCAAATGCTGTCTCTTGATGTTCTTTGCCTCAAACACAATCAAAGTACATTTAATGTATGATAAACATTTAGTTGAATCTCTGGACAACACAGCAACAATGATCATGACTTTTTGACTGCGTCAGCAAATAACATCTAATCAAACCAGAAGGTCGAAATGACTTTGTGAACAGGAATATTTGCCTGATGTGGGTTTATTTACTGTATGTTAAATGGAACCAGCACCACATACTGACCATGTTAGACACATATGAAGTGTTCCGGGAAGCAGCTGTGGAGGAGAAGAACACACGCCGCTTTGATGTCTCGCTGTTTTTCACTCGTCTTCATTAATCCTGATTTAACACAAAACACATTGTACCAAGTAACAGTATTGTACTTTACCTTAACATGCTTAAGCGCATACATTTTACGCCATTCATCATCATATTTTCTCATTGCATCTCTGAAAGTTTTTTTTCTCGTGAACATTAAATGACAAAAAAGCTTTTCTTTGATTTTCAAACAAACTTTCATTGTCAAAAATGTGCAACAAATGTAAGAATTCTCTGATAGATGACAGAATTCCACAGATAATCAACTTTATATGGAACAAAAATGAGTGGACTTCTAAATAATAAACAGATCTCTATCATTATTTGGCACTCAGGAATATTTCATTTTGATTGTTCAGGCATTTTATTCTGTGGCCAAATGTTTTATAGTTACTGTAATATTTGTAATATTTACATATATGGGGACCGTAATGGGGACCCACGGTGGAGCCGATGGAGGGAGGAGCCATGGTGGAAGAAGGGCTGACGACCCCAGGGGGTCGACCAACAGTGGCGGAGCAGGTGGCGAAGGAGCCTGAGGCGGCGACGGAGAGCCGATGAGCCAGGGTGACTGGGAGGATCCGGAGGGCCAAGGCGGAAAAGATGGCTCAGGCGACCGATGCAAAGGCAGGTATCCGGAAGGTCGCGGTGGAGCCGGAGCGACAGAGGACCGAGGAGGAGCCAAAGGGAAGGAGGAGCCTGACGAAGCTGGAGGGACGGAGGGATGAGGAGCAGCCGGAGGAGTGGAGTCCCGAGGCAACGGATGGTCGATGACAGACCAAGGCGGAGCCGGGGGGACAAGGGAGCCCAGTGGGGCCAGTGGACTGCCGGGCCACGGCGGAGAGGAGGGAGCTAGGAGCCATGGTGGAGCCACTGGGCCGACGGGCCGAGGCAGAGTTCTGGACTCTGAGGCTGGAGGCGGAGACAGAAGATCCTCCAGCCACAATGCCAATGGAGACTGGCAGACCCGCGGTGAGCCTATTGCGCAGATGGTGGGCTGAGGGTGAGCAGAGGGGCTGCCAGATGACAGCAGAGGAGGAGGCAGGAGCGGGTGGGAGGGCAGGCATTTGTGAGCCTCCGGGCTCTCAGGGCTGCCCTTGGGAACAGGAGCCCTCTCTGGGCTGGTCGGGGAAACAGGGCTAAACTCAGGAACGGGAGGGACAGAGGTCACTGATGGAGGAAGGAGGAGAGGGGGCAGGTCGGTATACAAGTCAATAATGTCTGCTTCCACTTTCCATTCACCCAGATCCATTCTCAGCTCACCCTCAGCCACGGTGCAGGGAGCGGAGCTCCTCTCCGCACTCTCTCTGTCCACGGCTTTCTCCCTCGTGGCGGTCCAATCTGCGTGGATCTGGCTCCGTGGCGATCCTCAGCTCTGTCGATGGCTCGTCGGTCGCGACGGGCTCTGGCTCTCCGTCAGTGGTGGGCTCAGGCTCTTCCTCCATGCAGCAGGGTGATGGTGCTCTGGGTCTGGCTGTGTTCTGGATCGGGGGTAGACACTTTCTAGACACCGGATGATTGCTTCTCTCCAGCACAGCCCGGTGATGTCTGGGAGGTAGACGGGGCGATAGTAGTTGGCGAGCTGGCTGAACTCCACAGCATACTCCAAGAAGGGAAGGTTTTACGGGCAAGGGAGGTAAACTTAGAGGCAAGGGGATCCATGGGGAACACAACGGAAACAATAAACACTGTACAAAACATGGAAAACAAACGACGGGGGAAACGCAAATAAAGTTACTGTATTAGGTCCAGTGTTCTGTCACAACTGCCTACAGAGAGGAAATGAGGAACGAGGAGAACGCAGGAGAGTACCATCCACAGTATTTAATAATCCACAGAAAGGGGGTAATACAGGCAGAACACACACGCAGCACTTCCATGAAGACGTATAACACTGGACAGGAAACAAGGGGCAGAACACACTTAAAATACTGAACTAAACGAGGAAATTAATGAGACACACCTGAAATAAATCAAACACAATCGGAACTGGAAAATAACCAAATATGGGCATGTCACACACGAGGGAAAACTAGGTCAATGGGAGCACATGGGGAGCAAAACATACACAGACAGTCCATATTCCTGACACCCCTAATAAATATAATCTTAATACACAGTAAGTTAAAATATAAATATTTCATGCTGGGTAATAACTGATTATATCTATAATCCAGATGACGTAATCAGATTCCAAAAAGTAAGTACTTGTAATTCGATGGTTATGTTTTAATATACTTGTAATCAGACTACAGTTACTTTTTTATTGATTACACAATGGCAGTAAAATTATTCACCGTGTATTGATTCTCAGTCAGTCTTTTTTTTCTCTCCTTTTTAAAAAAATCTTATTGTGTCTATGGCTATAGAATGGCCATGTAAATGTTATGAGTATTAATCTGTGATCCACACTTCTAAATTTGTGGATAAAAGCAGTTACACCATGTATGAGATGAATAATTATGCAAATTACTAGTTACTACTCCTGATATATAGCTGTGAAATATCATTATCTGGTGACCTTCACTAATTATTAATCAGGAAAAAAATATTTAAAACCTGGAAAACTTAGGATGTGTAACATCATTGCTGTTTTCATGTTTATTAATGTTTGCTCATATAATGCAAAGGTTTATACTGTAAACTTTTTTTTTTCGGCCAAACCCTTTTGAACTAAAATGTTTACTTGAAGACCCCTGAGATTTTCCAATTTAATAGTCAATTTTTCAATAACTTAAAACCCGGACTCACGGCAAATCCTACATATTTTACTAGATGACTAATTTTTCACAAATAGGACGAATTTGTACGAGTAAGGTTGTATGGATTTGCAAGATTTGTGAAAAATCGTATGTATTCGTAAGAATTTGTGCGAAGTACTAACCCTAACCCCACCCCTAAACTTACCCCTCACAGAAATCGTACAAAATTGCACAAGTGAGTTTGTATGAATTAGCCACCTGGAAAAAAAGGAAGTATGATTGTTGTGAGACAGCATTGTAACTTAACAATTAACAATGTCATAACAACAATTTAAAATGAATTTGAAAAAAAATCAACTAAATAAAGAACTTGTTCGTTTCAGAATAAAACTCTATAGCATCCAATTATATTAATTAAGGATTAGGATGATTATTGTTGTTATTTTTAATTATTTTATTTATTTTATTTGTTTCTATATTGGGTCTGGTTATGTATATGTGTTGTAGTACTATGTGTAGCACAAAAGATTTTCATGTTTTTTTTTTTTTTTTGCTTTCAGTGTCACCACCAAATTTGAATGATTTCTTTACCACAAAAGCCCTGTTTAACCTGCCTATGCATATCGTTTCTGTCTAACATGTCCCATTAAAATGCAATTGAAATGAACTACAGAATCAGTGACTCACACCCCTGAAGGATTGCGAAAGTCACAATGATGTCACAAAAAATGGAAAGTGACGCATAACATTCAGTCGATAAGAATGCATTAAAAGGGAAGAGAGACTAGTTTGTGGTTCTGTGGTTGGCTGATGCACCCACAAGCTATTTTAGGTCTAGAGACTGATTAAACATTACAGTGCTCACTTGTACATGTCAAAAGTGGTCAAACATATAGCTTTGTGTTTAGATTTGCACTGCTGGAAAATGTATGTGGTTAAACATCTTGGACAACCGACTGTCATTGGCTTTTAAAATTCTCAGTGCAAAAATCTTAACAAGCTTATAAAACGAGGGAATGAAACCCTTTTTGGCGCATAGCACAGCTGACTTTGGAGGATGATAAAAAAGAAATCCTGACAATCCATCCTTCATGGAAGGTAAAAAGTGGATGGACAATTTATCAGTTGTAAGGAAAAAAAACACAAAATGGTATGGTAATAAACTGTTACTAGGACTTTTCTTTTTCATTTCTAAACTAAAAACAAAAGCAAATTACTATCACAAAATGTAATTATGTATTATTTGAAAACCATTTATCATGTCATCATTAATAGTGGAGGTAGGTGTGAGCAGTGAACAGTTATAGGTCACACAATGAATTGTTTTTATGCCTTTTGTTTACACTTGCTGTTGCATAGAGTTACTGGGTTTTGCTGAATGTTATGAGATACATGCCACAAAGGTTTTTGGTTGTTATTAGCATCATTGCTCAGCTAGGGCCTCCCTGTGCGATGACCACCTGGAGCTTTGCTGCCCATGTTTATGGTATTAACACAAGAATTGTTTTAATTTAAAGGACTGGTTCATTCAAAAACAAAAAAAATCTGCTATCATTAACTGTTTAACCAATCACAGAACTGTCCATATGACATCAAGTTTGTGTACAGTTTTTGAGTGTCACAGCAGCCTACTGAATTGTGCATGTACAGAGGGCCTGTCCTAATACTCACACTTGCGATCTTGGCTACTTGAGAATGCATACACACGTCAAGAAGTAAGTGTGCAAGACTGTCCCAGGTCTGAAAAATTCCAGTGCTCAGTGGCTTTAACATACACTAAATCCGCTTCAGAGCAGTATCTGAGGCTAAGCGTTTCCCATCAGTCATCATGTTCACAAACTAATGTGCTCTGAATGGGTGCAATGTTGAAGAAAACTTTACAGTATAAGTCAAATTAATTAAGATAACAAATCAAATTAGGATTTTACATATCATTTGGTAGTAAAACATAAAGTGTTGCACATTGTTTTCTTGCAGAAATGATACATGTATTTTGTGAAACGACTGCTGATAATTAGAAGCAAAATTTTCATCTTTTACATAAGAACTACTGAAATACACTTAGACATTTATTTTAAAGTACAAAGTATTGAAAAGCTCTGTAAAAACTATAGTAATTTTATTCAACTAAAAAGATTGTCCCATTAGGTAATCAAAAGTTCTACACACAACACACCATAAGATGGACTGTCAACCAGCAATAAATATTATGAGAAGAAGGGGAAGAGCATCAACAAAATCCTTTATGGAGGATGTGGACATTTCTTTCAAGTGTTGTGTTTTAGATGTTTATGTTCAACAAAAAAAATCAATTTCACCTTAAAATACACCAGTTACAAAAGCAAATACAGAGTTCTGGCATGAAACTCTAGATGGTGCAGTCCGATAGTCCTAGCTCAATCTGACCCTAATGACATCATTATCACATGGCACAGCTGATTGGTTCTCTCCTGTATCGGTAGCAAATGAGCTTGCTGCTCAACATTCAAATATATGACTAGTGCTTGCCGTAGCAGCTGCAGCTTGCTTCAGAAACCCTCCGCCTTCTCCAGCTCCACCTGTATAGATCTGCTACGAGGTGATTCATGTATGCTATATGGGGGTTATTTCATGTATGTTATATTTGCAGCAGCAATATTTCTTACATCCTCACAGCAGCATATTGTGGATGTATTGGCAGTAGCAAGTCTCAGTACTTGCTCTGCCGCAGCAGCAGCGTAGCAGATCTATTCCGCCAAGACCAAATACATTAACATTGTCATGTACATTACCATGCCAATCCCTCTGAGAGTTGTCATGACATAAATGCAATTAATGGCAATTAGTTTATTGCATTCCCTCTTGGTGTTTGAAAAGTATTTTCTTTATTCACCAGAAAAGAAAGATATGAAGAATCTTTTGGGTTTTGTCCACAGAGTAATAACCAGTTGGATCCGAACATTTCACACTCCATAAAGGACATAAAGTAGAAAAGCAATATATGCAACTCTAATGGTTTAATCAAAGTTTTTTGAAAAATATTAATATACTGTATATTGATCAACTCATGGCCAAATCAAATATGGTATCATGTCAATTATATCAAACCATCATTGGTGGTTTTTCTTTTTTATTGGCTGAATGCAGAAAAAAATGGTGCATTAAAACAACTAACTATGGAGTGTGTATCAGGACATCTGGTATTTGAAGTATTCAAGTGTTCATTCTGTGACGAGAGGGGTGGGGCCGAGAGCCGTGGGAACGGATCGAGGCCGGTGGAGTAAATGCTAATGTGCGACACCTGTGCCACTCACCGGTCTCGAGTCCCACGGAGGAGCTCCGGAAGGATAAAATGAGGAGTGACGACAGTGTTGGACGAGAGAGGACCAGGCCTGGACTTTATTTTGTGTTTTGTGTGCGGCAGTCGTCCGCGAGGGGCTGCCGCTTTACTTTCATTTTGTGTTTGTTTATTTCATTAAAGTTTTGTTTAAATGTTCGCCGGTTCCCGCCTCCTTCTTCCCAACCTACGAATGTTGTTACACATTCCTTTTTACTCTCTTTGCCTTTTTATATCTTCAATCAAATGAGTTATTCCAAAGATAGTGAAATGGGATTCAATAACAGTAATTTCCTGATCCTATCCATTAGCTTATCTTCCTTATGTTTTGGATAAAATTTCTTCTTTCAGCCTCAGATTTCTGACAGTGGAGCATAACATGTCTCACTGTTTCTTCTTGCCCACATCATTCACATCTACCTGTATTATTACCTATTTTGATAGTGCTCTGTTTAGTCTTGTGTCAAAATCTGATGTTATCTCTTCTGTTCCATCCTGCATATCGCATCTCTCCCCCTTTCCTTCGACTCTGTAAACCCATCGCCCTTCCTTTATTTCCCATCCATTGTTTTTGCCAACTTTCCTCCAGTCTTTGCTTACTAATGCTCTTAATTAGTTTGTCTTAAGCTGACTATCAAATCAATGAGATTATGTTTTTCCTTTGCAATATGCTATTTTATTTCCACTGACACCAATATCACTTCAGAAGCAGTGTCGGGGGTAACACATTACAAGTAAAACAAGTTACGTAATCAGATTGCTTTTTTTCTAAAGTAAACTAATAAAGTAATGCATTTCATTACAGTGAAATTCAAAAATATTTAAATATGATAACACATATAATGTATGTATTTAATCCCATTTTATTAACCAATGACTTTACTGCTGACCTTCGATAATCCAATCCAACCATAAGAATGGGCAAAAATGACTTTATTGAAACATCACATTTGGGCTTTTGCATTTGCCAAAAATATAACTTTTTATATTAAAAACATACAAGCAAGCCCAGCCTAGACAAGAAAAAGTAACGCAAAAATAACACAACACATTATTTTCAATAAAAAAGTAACTAATTAACGCAATTAGTTACTTTTTAGGGAGTAACACAATATTTTAATGCATTACTTTTAAAAATAATTTCCCCAACAATTTTCAGAAGACACTGGAGTTGTTGATTACTTTAAGATTGCCTTAAAGGTCCTTTTTGGAGTCTGAAACTTTTGGACCACATTGACTATTCGGCTGATGATACAAGGGGCAACTCTTTGAGCAATTTTGCCGGGCAACTTTTTTTTGAGCAATGTTGCTTGGGCACTTTCCCATTGAGAATGGGAAACAAATTTCAATCTGGATACTTTAGATCAGTCGTGGGCTCTGTGTCTCACCTGGTTGTCCATAGTCCATTGAAGGCAACATTTCCCAAAGTTGCCCTGCAAAATTGCTCAAAAAGTTGCCCCGTGTATCATCAGCCTTAGAATACGGACAAAAACAGCTAAATATTCTTTAAAATATCTTCTTTTGCATTCTTCAGAAAAAAAAGAAACCATAGTTTGGAACAGCATGAAAGTTCATGAATGAAGACAGTTCCCTTTCAAGGGAACTTCAAACTGCGTCCTCTAGGAGGCTCTATGGGGGACGCTTCGTCGTGACCCGTGTCTGAAGCATACATTGAAAAAACACCAACAACACGTTGGCCGGCGACATCCCATTACGTCACTACCGGTGCGACTATAGTATAAATAGGCGCCGGGAGAACATGTCATTATTTTGTTTGAAGCGTGCATTTGAACGTGGTAAGAGCGATCTACTATCTATTATTATGGCGAGCACTAGCAGAGCGTTTAGAGGGTGTGTGCATCCGTGTCATCGCTATTTGACACCTGATGACACACACGATCTCTGCGTTTTGTGTTTGGGCGAGGAGCACGCACGCGACGTCCTTGAGGGGGCGATTTGCGTGCATTGTGATCGTTTTTCGATGAAAAACCTCCGCTCTCGTTTGTCTCTTTTTTCGAGGAAAGAGGGGCAGCCATCTGCTCCCCACGGTTCAGGACCCGCCGCTGCTGAAGCACAAAGGAGAAGAATGAGCTTATGGGGTTCGCAGGTGGACCTGGCTAGTGAGTTTAGGGAGGGGCTTTCCTTCTCGCGCTTGTTGGCTGCGGACGAGAGAGAGCCGCTGGACGATGATGTTATCTCTTTGACATCATCTGATCCGGGGGCCAGTGCTCTGCTGGGTTTAGCCCAGGAAGAGCAGGAGATGTCTGAGGACGGCGAAGAGGGTGAGGCTGAGCCTTCCCAATCCTCCTGCCCTGCGTATGATGAGCTGTTGGAAGTTATGGATCGCACCACGGCGAGGCTAGACTTGCCGTGGAAGCGGGCCAAGAGAGTGGCGCCGTGGGGTCGTCTCGATGAGTGTTATCTTTCTGACCATAACCGTCCAGCTCAGGTGAGTCTTCCATTACTTCCTGATTTGCATACTGAAAGAGAGAAGGAATGGAAGAGGCCGTTTTCTTCTCGCATCTATCGATTCCAGCATACGAGTTATGCCAACATCGAGGCGATGCGTGAAAACGGCCATGAGAGGATGCCCCCTATAGAAGAGACGCTGGCTAGCTATCTCTCTTTGGGTGAGACATCCTCTCTCAAGGCTCCCTCCTTGCCATCTAAGCCCCTCCAGGATACATTGCGCTTAAATGGCAGGGCATACGCAGCAGCAGGTCAGGCTGTGGCTTCGTTGCACACTATGGCGGTGCTCCAGGCGTATCAGGCTGATCTGCTGAAAGACCTGGATAATGGCGAGGGCCTTTCTCCTGATCAGGTAGATGAGCTGCGCCGCACCACAGGTCTTGCTCGCCGTGCTACTAAACAGGCCGCCTCCGCCATGGGCAGGTCTATGGTGGCGATGGTGGTAACGGAGAGACATCTGTGGGTGAACCTGGCAGATATCGGGAAGAAAGAGAGGGGCTTTCTTCTCGATGCTCCGGTTTCGCCTTCTGAACTTTTTGGTACCTCCCTTGAGACGGTGGTCGAGAAGTTCAAGGAGGCGAAGGCGCGCTCAGCAGCCTTTAAATCCTTCATTCCACGATCCAGGTCTGAGCCCGAACAACATAGGGGTCCTGGTCCATCTCGGTCTGAGGATCAGAGATGGGCACAGAAGGCTAGTGTCGCGACTCACGCTCCTCCTCCGCCAGCGGGTAGGGGAAGGAGGAATCGCGGGTCAAAGGGAGGTAGGCAAGACCTAAGGGATGTGATCCAGACAAGGCGTCAGCGCTTTCGTCCAGATCAGAGTGATACGTGAGTATCTACTCATTTCCTTCAGGGGTTTTACATCTCCCCTAATCTTCCCCTTCCTAATTCCCCTGTAACCACCAGCTCTCCACCTGACCGAGGTTAGGTGGGAATTTTCCTGCATTACAGTCTCCTATGCTGGACCTATGATGTTTTGGTTGGTTCTATGACTTCATAGCAACCACCTTACTGATGGTCCGGACTAGAGGCTTCTCTGGAATCGCCTTTTGAGCGGGGTTCCGGCGCGAGAACCATGGTGGGTGAGTATGATATTATATATATATATATTATATATATATATATTTCATTGCTGGTGTTGTGTGTACAATCCTTCTGTGAGAGGTCGGTTAACACTTACTGAGGGGTGCATAAGATGAAATGGGGGGGGGACAACTTCATAATCATGACATGACACACGCCGTAGACATTATTTGACCTAACCCTAACCTATCCCTACCCTTACCCCTAACCATAGCCATAACAAAGACATCTCAAACAATGTCATCTTGGCATTAAAATTACATAACTGAGCGAATGACACTTAATGACAGTGTCATAAACATGCATAAAACCTCCTACATATTCATGACATGTGTCATGTCATAATTATGAAGGTGTCATGTCAGTCTTATGAAGGTGTCATGTCAGTCTTATGCACACCCCTTCAAGTAAAGTGTAACCGGAATTTCTTTGCAGTGTCTTCCGGGACCGGTGTGTTTCTGTCCTTTCTAAGGTAGGTCCTCTGCAAGCACCCCTTTGCTGGATTCAGAAACCAGGTGCTCGACTTGCAGTGTTACCTCACTCGTCGATATTGTGTCCAGCCAGTATGATAGCCCTGGTGCCGGCATCATACTTCCTGGACCATGCGGCCAGGTCAGAGGCTTCTGCGGGAGCATTCTTGATCATCAGGCCCCCGGCACAACACTGCAAAAAATTCCTGGATGTCCAGGCTCCAGGATATCCCCTCTTGCCGAGGCATCGAGTGGGAAGTGTAGGTGGCATTTACGAGAACCTTCTTGTGTAATGCTGTCTAAGGCCTCACCTTAGAAGGTCGTATTTGAGCTTGCCTCTCCCGTTTGGCCCAGTACCTCCGGGTATCTGTGATCAGATGCCTGGAAATTTAAATCCATGCTATGGTAAGTGCACACGCTAAGCTTGTGCACTTTATGAAAACCCAACATAGTGGTAAGTGTGCACGTTTGTGTGAACTCTTTGCGCACTTTCATAATCAACAGTCTTGTGTAAGTGTGCACGGCTGAGCCTTTGCGCACTGTCTAAAATCCAAGACAAGGGGTAAGTGTGGCAGGCTAGACTTTGAGAACTTTCTGAAATCTTGTATGGTAAGGGTTACGCATTTTTGAACTTGTTCCTTTTCTCTGAGTTGGTTAGACCCCGGTACCTTGGGCTCCACTCAACCAGTGTGTCTCTATTTTTGACACACTTGGAAGTATCGCTCCCCTCACCATTGAGGGTTACTATGAGCATGCTGCTTCCTATCGAGTGCCCGGGTTCGCACCGTGGGCTGTTCTCGTGGTAGTATTACCAGTGCTCCCCTATACCAAAGGGTTGCCTATTAGCGCGCTATTTTTTCTGAGTTCGGAAGTTCTCCTCTCACGTGAGAGTTGAGATCACTGTTTTCCCAGAGCACCTGGAACCAACAGACATCAGGCGATGTAGGCCCTTCCTCTGCCGCCCTGATGCGCTGAGTGTTTGGCTAGCTTGCAGTACACTTACCTCTGATTTCTAACGATCATGCTGGGCGAGCCCCCTCTCTCGTTGAGAGCTGAGTCTATGCTCCCTCAGCTAGGTAACTCACTCTTAGCAGTTCCAGCATTGGAACATGCTATAGGCCGAGCCCCCTTCTCGACTGAGAACTGGGTGTGTCGCTCCCTCAGCTAAGTAAATTATTGCTAGCTGTTCCAGTTTGGAAATGCGGACATTAGGTCGAGCTCCCTCTCCAAGGCCAAGATTTAGTGTGATACTAGGTTTTTGGTCGTATCCCCTTAAAGGAATCCATTATGATTCCAAGCCTTGATCTCTACCCTGGGCCCAGGAGTCTGGCCCTAACAAGTAAGTTTGGGTATGTAGCCTAGGCCTTTGGCCATAGGGGATAAAGTCACGGACAGCCGTCTGACGTCCCAGGGGCAACTCACCATGAAAATGGTAAAGTTGGTACTTAGTGCTCGCCATGGTTTATGGCATGCACTCCCCTCAGCATGGCAGCATGGGTATACCGTTCCCCATAGCGACCCCTAGAGGACGCCGTTCGAAGTTCCCTTGAAAGGGAACGTCTCAGGTTACTTATGTAACCATGGTTCACTGAGTAGGGAAAGAAACACTGCCACTTAGGATCGTCATGCTTCGAACGCAAGTTCAGACGAAGAAGTGAAGACATGTTCCTCCCGTCGCCTTATTTATACTATAGTGCAAAGGGTAGTGACGTCATGGGCTGTTGTTGGCCAACGTGTTGTTGGTGTTTTTTCAATGTATGCTTCAGACACGGGTTCACGACGAGGCGTCCCCCATAGCGACCTGAGGAGGACGGAGTTGTCTTGTTCCCTACTCAGGGAACCATGGTTACATAAGTAACCTGAGACGTTTTCATTTTTATGTGAATTATTCCTTTAAGAAACTTAACTAGTGAGGTGACAGCCAAATAGCAAATCCTCAAGGAGTTAAAAGGTTGATGATTAATGGGGTTTGTTTGGATTGAGTAGAATACCTGTTGTCCAAACCCCCCTCAGCAAGCAATTGTCCATTATTCAATGTCTCGCTAAAGTCTTTGATGGTGCTGATTTTAGCCCAGTCATCAAAAACCCAGTGAGCTCAGCCAGTAGAATAGAGAGCCTCAGTGTGGAACCACTCAAAGCAATTACTGTTAAAGTTCATGTGCTCCATAAAGTCTGTGTTAAAATGCTTACTGAGGTCACGTAGTACAACAAGCAATTTTCTCTCCTCGCTACAGAGACAAAGGAATATTAATATTAAGTAGTAACAGATTGTAGAGGTATATTTGTGGGGGAATATAAAACCCACAGTAGACTTCAATTCCTGTATGATGTGTGACTGCTTAATTTCAGGACAGAGTGACTCAGGAGTTCTGTAGCTTTCCCTTGCTGATCTCCCATGTGGAGACCAGAACAATTAAGGATAGTCTGCTGATGGAAACCCAAGAGAAATTTATTGTGGTCATGTGGAAAGGAGCACGTATCATGCTTTGAACCACAAGAACGTAAATGGTTATGATTGTGATGTCAGTAGCGTGGCAAATGTACGTCTTTCCTTTCGGGTTAGGAGTTCCAGAACACTCATTCTATTTGTGTGTGGCAAGCATCCTACTGTATCTTGGCTTGTAGCTTCACACTTATAGCCAGTCAAGATGTGTTGGACACCAAAGCCATGATATGCTTATTAAATCCAAATACAATGACAATCGTTTAATTTGGTTTATTTAGTCCTCACTCTCTCAGAGTAACTTTGACCATATTTCAAATATTCAGGCAAGTTATCAAGTGGTATTTTGAAATACCCAAAGCTCTGTTGTTTTGGGACAGCATGACTGCTTTGGGAATTGCCATTTTGTGTGTTTTTCTTACAAACAAAATAATGGTTATTATGGTCTGAATGCTTCAACACAGTGGATGTGCATTTATTTTTTTATGGTCAAATTTAATAGAAATAATAAACTTTCCCTCCAAGTTTTTTCCAATGCTACGCAGAAACAACCCACACTGGATGTTCCACTGATTGACATCATGTCCTGTAAATGTGAATCAGACAGTGATCTCATTCTGGAAAATTGTCACAGTAATTTAAGAAACTGGAGATTTTGTGACAGGCATGGAATTGCTTTAGACTTTGAAGGAAGATATAATCAATATTTGGTGCTATAATATTTGGACTCTGTATAATAAATTAGAACGGGAATTCTGAGAAGAGTAATGTCATGAACTTAGGCCAAGTACAGTCAAAGAAAGACCAGGATGGTGAAAGACTGAGAAATTGGTCAACATTTCCTGGTAGAATTGGTGCATGATATTACAACTAGGTCAAACCAATGTAATTAAAAGGTAATCCAGAAGCTTGTTTATCCAATGTCTATGTAAGTCCTGAGTGTTTGGATATATATAATTGAATTTTACATTTATTATTACATTTTATTTCATTCAAATTTTAAGATTAAAATTCCAAATTCATGTTAGTGCATGCACCAGCTTTATTCCAGTGGAAAACCAACAATGGCCAAAAACGGACAAGGTGACTGAAAAAAGGTGTTCCTAATATGGATATTAGTGTATAAATTGGATTGCAATATTTGAAAAGGTTTGCAGAATTATGCATTTGAGTTGCATTTGAAACATTTCACCATTGTATTGTGTTCTTGATGCTGCTCAGGTCTCCTTACTCAGATCTGCAAAGGACTGGGAATAGACAAGGAACTGGTGACGCACAGAGACAAGAATTATGATATTATTCAAAATATAATATTAATCAAAATCTGATGTTTTCCTAAATGTCCTTGAGCTTGTGATCAAAAAGACTTGGCCTGACTTCTGATTTGACTTGGCCTGCAACAGTTTGATAGTACTTATTTAATGCAAAGCATCATTTCTGGGAAAAAGATCTCTAACTCTTGGGACAAGCCAATTTAGATGCATTTAGGAGTATTATCCTGCTCAATTAGCCTGCAAAATCCAGGGTCACTAGAATGATTCTCTAGTGTTGGTGTCAAGAACTGCTCTCTGATCATCCCTGATCTTACTAGAACTCGATCAATGCTTTTCCATGATGCCACCAAGACTCAAACAAAAGCCATCTGCCCTTACATTGCTCTGGCAGAGATCTTTGAAGTCTGGGTGGACAGTTTATGGTTCATGCAGTGAGGGGAAGAGAAACAGACAGAAAGGAAGAGATGTTTCACTTAGAATGGTGTCCTAAAGGGAGAAACGAGAAACTTCCCCTGCAAAAAAAAAAGAAGCCTGTCCTGTTTTTCCTCCCATTGAAGTCTTTTCCCCAAGAGCTAACGATTGGTAAAACAGATGCTGCTCTGAACATCCAAGCTTCATATCTTAGCAATTTTTCAGCAGAGCTTCATATGTCATTGTTCAGGCATCAGTTGATACATGTTCAAGAAATAAGGTGCACAATGGTGCTAAAGTAGCTCATAAGGCTGATATTTCCAACCCACATAGACACTTAGGCTTTTCATCTGCCAAAGATGTGGTGACTGTTTGTGAGTGATACTAAACAGTGCTGTATATTTTGCCCTGTACATCATCAGTCGTGCTGTGTTTATGCCAGTGATTAATTTAATCACTTCGCTCTTAAATTTAGTCTGAACCTTCAAGTACAGTCTTCCAGTTAAGCGGGTGTTGTGCTTCCATTTTAAACAACCTGGGGAATTAATTTTAAAACGCAAACACCACTCTGGGTGGCTGAGGACATCAGATGGACAGACAAAACAAGACATGTCCTGATGTTTCAAAACATCTTTACAATGTGAATCTTGAGCACTCTTCCACTGTAAATATGTTAAGTTATTTTAAAACTCTGCTATTCAGTGGTAATTACTACAGTGAACACATGCGCTATCAACAGATGCGTTTAACCTGGAATATCTCTATGTATTCCTGCAAACGTATATGTAAAGTTCACAATTCCCCCTTCAATGCTGATGGCATTGCTAATAAAATGAATGGAAACCAATTATTAAGCAAAAGTGGTTGAACTAAACTTGTAAAGGTTTCTTCAAATCCTGAAGGACCTTTTAGGAAGCAAACATAAGGAAATGGAAAAGACATACTGTATGAAATCAGATAGGAAGTTTTGCTCCATGACAAGATCTGTGCAAGACTCCTATGTTCTGCATATAGAGCTATTTTACAGTCTGGGCATTTGGGATTGGGGGTTGCTTCTGTGAGTGTTTTTCAATAGGATGTTCTCCAAAGGGTTTCCCTGGTTCAGTTCTCTTGCCTTCGGGGAATGTCACATACAGCAGAAAGTCAAAACTTCTTTTTGACAGAATGAGTCACCTTCTTCCCCCAAGCACTGGTAGCACAATGCCACATAAAATTCCAGGGCATTTACTAAGGGTGGAGTAAGGTTGCGTAATCATTTATATTTTTCAGTTTGTCTATACCCAATCACAGACATCAGTTCAATAATAAAATGTGCTGCTTCTTTAATCCCCACATGTTTAAAATGTCAACTCTGCTCCTGGAGACCCACTGTCCTGTGGATTTTAGCTCCAATCCTAATCAAATACAGCACCACCAGCTAATCAAGGTCCTAAGGATTGCTTGAAAAAAAATCACAGGTTGTGTTAAAGCAGGATGGAAATGAACTTTGCAGGACAGTGAGTCTCCAAGAACAGGGTTGAAGACCTTTGATGTAGCTTATACGATTGTTTGCCTCGGCCAAAACTTACTTAATGGTTAAGTTGCTAATTTTCTATTCCGTTCATGGTTAGCTACAGCTTCTCTAACTATTTCCTTCACACCTGGCTGCACAGAATGTTACAATTATTAATAGAGAGCTCATTTTCAACGAAGGCCACTAGAGGCCACAGTTTTTAGCTCCTCTTCAGGGGTGAGTTTCCCAAAAGCATTGTTAGCTAACTATGGTTGCAAGCTCCATCGTTACCAATAAAGTTCAATGATTCACTGTTTGCCGAAATCATAGTTCAAATGAACATTCGCAAACAGTGTTCATGAAACATCATGACTAGCTAGTTTGTTTCCACAGCAATGCATCATACTATGGTGGTTTATCAGCCCTGTTTAATTTATCAGTTATCATGCAGAGCTGTGTTAAATTGTTCTTTGTATTCCCCTGTTAATTTCTCTTGATTTGTTGGCTCACTACATGCTATTGAGTTAAATGTCCTTTTGCAACTTTGAAACCCTTTGTTATTAAATAATTATTTTAAGCCCTGGCTGTCTACTTTTGGGTAACCAAGCAAGTTGGACTGCATTGTAGGGGAGGAAACTCCAACCAACCAAACAACACCAAAACCTAAGTTTGATTTCTAAACATGCATAGGATTAAAGAAACAATGGACAGACATGAAAAGGTATTCCATCAAATTATGACCAAATAAGTTTTTTTTTACAAGGCCTCTCTGAGATTATTTAACAAATTCCACAAACCTTAACAGTGGTCAACAAAGATGTCAAAGACTCCTCAGGTCTAGGCTGAGGGATCACTACAGGTGCCAAGTCAACACAGCCCACTATACCCTAGTGGCTTTACAGGTACTAGCTCCAGAGTGCTACTGTTTGGATCCAAGCCAATGCAGGGTTACCTTGTGCAATACACTCTTAAAAATAAAGGTTCTTTATTGGCATTAATGTTTCCATGAAGAACATTCAATATCCATGGAACATTTCCATTGCACAAAAGGGACTTTATGGTGGAAAATTATTCTTTAAAGGGGTCATATGATGTTGCTAAAAAGAATATTATTTTGTGTATTTGGTGTAAAGAAATGTGTTCATGCGGTTTAAGGTAAAACAACAGTATTTCCACATACTGTACATTATTGTTTCTCCTCTATGCCCTTCCTTTCTGAAACGCGTAACGAATCAGCTCATGGGAAATATGAATAATTAATCATAACTAGTTATAATTAATTATGAATATATTAGATACGCTGTAGATATGTAGAGGACTCTCAGGGTCAACTGTATTGTCACTTCTAAGAACGTTAATTCCGTTAAGGAAATAAATTTCTTACGTTATACAGTCTACAAAAGCTCTGTAGCCATAAATCTGCGGATAAGTGCCTCAGTTATAGCAAACAATGAACCACGTCAAGGGTGATACAAGTAAGGTTTTATTAACTACATAAACACTTAAACTAGTCTAACATACTACATAAACACATAAACTGGTCTAACATACACATACACACACACACACACATACACATACAGTTTGTATAGGAAAGGGTTAAAGCTTAACCCTTTAAAGAGAAGAAAAATAAGAACATGAAGTTATTGAAACAATTGCATATTCAGCAGATCTACGCCTGAGTGAAACGTCAGATTCTTAGTTCAAACACACTTTTGTAAAAGGTGCAACTGATACTTAATGTATCAATAAAATAAGACTAAGTTTGATACTTGCGAATCTCAGCTGTCTGAAAGAGATTCCTGATGCAATCTTAAGGCCCACGATCTTGCTGAAATTAGTTGATGAAAAAAACCAGTTTGAGTCAGAGAATCTTTGTGAATGGAAAAGTCAAGGCCGAAGCCTGGTACAAACTTAAGGATGGTCTGGACGTGCGTTTTTCTCACCACCTCTCAGAATTCCAACAAACCACTTTACACTGGGGCGGGTCATATGAAGTGTGGCCTTTAAAGCCTGCATAGATTCACGCCTCTCAAGATGGGCTTATCCAATAAGAAAGGCCAGAATCCCAAGTGGGCGTTTTGAGATCCTGGGGAGTTTTTTATGGCCCTTTGTTTGAAAGCATGGTAATTTGCATATGAAATTTGGATAAAAATTACTAAAGACTCTTATAACACTAATATGTTGTGTAGGTGTAAACATACAATATACACTATCAATTAGATCATCCGAATACGAATTCATAGATACTAAACATGGTAGGGTTATATACAGTATATGTAAGCTGACAGGAGTGTGTTTCGATTATAAGCCTGCATAACAGTATACAATTTCAAAGACAAAATACACAATGACAATAACATACCCAATGACCTGAAGGATACACTGTTCATTCACAGAAAGGTTTTCCTAGTAATTAATTAGCCAAAGAAAAGCCTTCCTTTGTGGCTTTTCCTTATGGGCAGGAGAAGCGATTTTCTTCACTAAATGCAGGATGTCGTCAATGTATAGGGTGGTCAGCGGTTGCCATGGAACCAGGGCTGTGCTTCCTGAGGGGTGTTATAGAGTATTTTGTTAAATATAGCTAACAAAATATATATTGTGTGTTTGAGTGGTCCAGACGCTACAAACGCGTAGATTTGAAAATCCATTATAAACGAGGCATTCGTTGCATCCAGTGGGGACATAATAACAGATTATAATGACTTATACTGTCTTTTTACGCGTTGCGTTGCATTGCGCCGCGTAAACATAAAACCATGTCTGCATTTGTGACCGGAGAAATGACAAAACCTACTCTAAATATAAAAAATATAAAATGGGTTGAGAACGGCGCGGCCGGCGATTTCGACGAAGGAGCATCCGGAAGGACATGTGACGACCCCGGGCTGGACTCCGCTTCGTCCACGGTGAAAGCCGATCCGGCGATCCACAGCGCGAAGTTGATGTATTTCCTCAGCGACCAGCACGGATCAGCTCCAGGCATGACGAAGCGGATATCGTCCTCTTTTGGAAGGCCAAACAAAGTAGTTTCGCTTTCACAACAAAACACACAGCATCTTCACGACATGGCGGCAGCGGCAACAACAATACTACAGCAAGAATAAAAGTTACACCTTCTTTCTTTGCGTGAACTTTTAGGTGGCGTTATGCAAATCTTCCCACATAGCGACGTAGATATGTGGGGGCGTGTTAGAACGAGCCGTTTTAGGTAGGTGTGGCTGACTCTTAACTTTTATAAAGAATATCTCTTTGGATTTGAGACTTTAGTCTTTGCAACTTTACAGATCTTATTTATGCACCAAGAGCTTGTAACACTCCAAAGAGAAAGGAAAATTTTAAATCACATCATATGACCCCTTTAAATCATTCAAATGTTCATCACGCTAAGAAAAACTGATTCTTTTAAAAACTGTTTACTGAAAGGTTCTTTGGAGAATCAAAATGGTTATTCTATGGCATCGCTGAGAAAACACCTTTTGGAATCTAAATTTTTTTAAGTGTGTATATCTTAGCCTTTGAAGTCTAGTCTAAGTTTCCCAACAATCAGCCAAAGGTGGATTATATCATCTACTCACTGGGACTGGCCTGAACTACTGCAGTTTGGGAGCAGTATGCTCTGCTGTGATATCATTGTCTTCAGTAAAGAACTCAAGAGCAATAAATCACCCTTTCCAGAACCAGGGAAGGGCTCAGTGTTTCTTCTCAACCTGCGTCAGAGGTGTTGCATTTTGGCTAAATATGTGGTTGAGTTCCAGACATTGGTTGCACAGCCACAACCACCACTACTTTTTTTCCTTTCTATTAAACACTTACTGTGGATTTTGAAGGTTGAGTTGACCACAAGAAATTCTGTGCCAGTTTCTGAGAGCCTTGCTGATCCAGCCATCTGTCTTGACAACCAGATGAAAAGAGAGTAACAGAGTGAGCAATTTAAATTCAGGTACTTCACAAGACCAAGCCCAGACCTCCCTAGTAACCTTACCAACCCTAATGCAATATGAAGGGCTGGTCATCTATCTCAGAGTGAAAGCAAAAGATAAAGTCAAACAGACTATCCTCGTGCATCCTGCCCAAAGTTGCTGGGGGAAGCCAAAACTCGTCCAAATGTCTGAGACTTGTGCCAAGTCTTACTAGCTATGTTTCCATCACCCTGTTTTTATGCGCATTTTGAAGTATCGCATCAGAAACAAGTAATGGAAATGGCAAATTTTGAATAAAAATCCCTTAATTCGCAAATAAAGTTTTAAGCTCTCTTGAGGTGGTTTTTTACTTTTGCGAAAACGGGTTAATTTGAATAATGGGAGATGGAAATGCATTTGCCGAATAAATTCCTCCATGCGCAACAAAAAAGTAATGTGACTTTGCGCTTTGGAATGGCAAAACCTGACTAACCAGCGGATCGATCTCGTTCCACATCATCTGAAATGTTGTTATGGTCATTCTGAAATGCCCGAGCAAAGTCTGTCATCAAAGTATTTCTGTATAATTGACTCCCAGAACTGTCTTACATGACTGTGTTCCCAAGCAGCAGGCACCCGCCTCCGGAAGTAATGAACACAATTTTTTTTTTGTCTGCTCGCACTGAGATGAAAGTAATTTATTATATATGAAAATTATTATATTAGTGATATAAAGTGCCAGTTTCTCAGGAAGTGATGATTTTGTTCTCTTTGACTCGTTGGATGGAAACAATGCTTATTTGCGAATGTTTTGTGCGATATTTCAATTTAAATTCACAACTTTGGATGGAAACACGGATACTGTTTCCCTTTTTACAATGGGAGTCAAAGCGGGACATCTCCTCTGCTAACATCTCTACTTTTATAATTGTATTTATTTATTTATTTATTTTACATTTCTGAATATTAGCCTGGCCCCAAAAAAAATGGACTTTGGGGGGGGGACTCAAGGTAACTCTTATCAATTTTAACTGTCTGAAATAACTATATTAGGTGGAAGTTAGGAGAAACCCATCAGGTCACATCTTCCTTCCAACTTTGCATAAGCCAACACTTAACGAACCTTAAAAAGAGCCAGTCTTTCCAACTCATTCACTCTCCAAAAGTCCAACTCATTATTTCCTTGGCTGATTCAACACAATCATCAGTTTGACTGGCCTGGTGTAAATGTTATAAGATGGGGTAATAGCAGTCACAACATATTACTGTAAAATCGTCTGAAGTCGTTCCTTTCCTTCCTAATCTGCAGCAGCCTCTTTCAAGCCTCCATGAGTCTACTGTCCATGAGTCCAGTTGATCTACTGTATAACAACCGTTAGGTGAGGTTCAGAAGAAGAAAGGCTTCACTGTTTCCTCCTTATTGGCTGTATGACTGCATCATCAACCTTCAGATGGGTACATATCTTGCACCCAAAATCAATGCAGCGGAGGATAATATTAAAGATATTCTCATTACTAGCCTCTTCCACCTTTTCACATCTTCTTTTTTTGTCAGTAAAGGACATCTGGTCAACACTACTGATGTACGGACAAAATCTCAAAAGCAGATTCCCTAACTGGCGCAAATGTTCAGTGCAAAAAAATATTGAACATGGATTCCTGGGGCTGGATTCACGAAACATTCTTAAGAAGAAATTTCTTCTTAACTGCCATTTTCTTATTATTATTTTCTAACTTAAGAAAAAAGTTCAGGATATTTTATTTCCCCAAAAATTCTTCTGGCCCCACTTTATATTAAGTGGCCTTAACTATGTACTTGCATCAAAAATTAAGTACAATGTACTTATTGTGTTCATATTGTATTGCAAAACACTTTAAATCTGTAGGCAGCGCAAAAAGACAATCCTTGAAATGTTTTTCCTTTAGTTTATCAGTGAGTCTTCAGCAAGAAATGTCAATTGTTTAATCAGATAAAGACTGTCTTTATCTTCTTAGGAAAAAAAATAAGATGTTCTTAAGAACATATTTGAGAACTTGTAAAGAATTTTTCAAGAATTGTATTTAGGAGCATTCTTTCGAACTTCTTGGAAATTATCTTAAGAAATTCATATTCATAAGAAGATTTTCATGAATCCGGCCCCTGGAGCTATTAGTAGAAACTGGCATTGAGGATAGTCAATAAGACATACTGTAGTTGCGATCTTTACACAAGACTGAAAGTTACATTAGTTACATAGATTTTGTCACATGCATCTTTCTTTTCCTGTGCATCAAATAGCTTTTTATTGAATACATTTTAAGGTTGCCAAAATACTAAAATAATTGTGACATAATTTAATGTATTATATATTTTTTTAAGATAAGGAAAAATATGTGTAAGAATTCAACAGTTTTGTTTTTCATTCAGCCTCACAAATATTCAGTTCATTCTTGTTGGGAACAGACCCTTTGTTTGTGATTTAGCATCACGTTGGGTGTGAATAGATCATCATGTTACTGTTACAGTATGTCTGATTGAGCAGAGATTTGTCTGAATGTTCACTGCTTTGTTGGAGACGCGATGATTCAGCTCTTTCATTTTTAAAACCACATGGCTGATTTTATAGTTCAACTGCTTAAGTTGATTTGAACTGTTTCTGACTGTCTTTATGCATTTTGTTTATTGTTCTTTCACTGCTTTCTCTCTTTCTTTTTCTTTTCATTTTTTAACAAGTGTCCAATAGTTTTGCTGAACTTCTGTCTCTTGCCTTCACTCACTCAAAAACATGCACACTTCAATATGACTGGTGTGTGTTTGTCTGTGTGTGTGTGCGCGTTTTTGTGACAAATGAGGACATACATTTGTATAATGACAAAGGTATGACAGGTATTACAAGGAGAAGGTGACTTTTCAGGACATTACCCCATGTCCCCACTTTTCAAAACGCTTATAAATCACACAGAATGGAGTGTATTGAAAATCTGAAATAGCACAAAGTTTCCTGTAAGGGGTAGGTTTAGGGGTAGGGTTGGTGTAGGGCAATAGAATATACGGTCTGTACAGCATAAAAAATATTACGCCTATGGGATGTCCCAACTTTTCACAAAAACAAACCTGTGTGTGTGTGTGTATGTGTGTTGTGTTTAACCCTGCACCTCCTTGCATAAGCATTTCCAGATCTAAAGCCATTCCAGCTGTGAAATTTCATACAGGATGGCTGGTTTCACAAGTGGAGCTCTATGATCTGCTTCAAATCAGTTCAAAAGTACAGCAGCGGCCCATTCTGAATTCAAACAAGTCTCCTCTCCAGTGCTCTCTAAATAATTATTCTGATCTGTTATCTGTGACCCAGATAACAAGTTAGGGCTTATGTTTTCTTTGTGTTGCTATGCTGTGTGCAAATTATCTGTTACTGTTGTTTTACATGATCAAGTACAATTTAGCATTGTGGACAGGGTGTAAATTAACACTTGCCAAAAGCCAAATGCAAGTAAAAAATGGATTTACACTCTGAAAAAAATTCTGTAAAAAAACGGAAAAAGTACTGGCAGCTCATTACCCGGACTTTGCACCTAAAAATAAATAATGTAATTAAAAGCATAATAATTCTGTTAATTGACATTCTGCCCAAAGTAAAAAAAAATGGTGTTTTCAGTGAGTAAATAAAACAGTTACTCACCAGGTGTCTGGAATTGTGACATAATTCAACATAACCTGATAATGACTGTTGTGACTTCTTGGAAATTATCTTAAGAAATGTCATAACTTATTCCTAAGAAGATTTTTGCCTTCCATCTGAACTGTAAAGGGGAGGATTAAAGCCTACTCACATAAAAAGACCAAACTATAGAGATCAACTGGATGTGTGCACTTGCAGCCAAGACAATGGTATATGATTCAGCAGTATGATCATTATCCATCATTAGATTAAAACATCAGCATGCTAGTGCTAGGTGGACTGTCTCCACCTTATTGTGAGAAGTAGAAGATAAAGTTCTCAAAAAGGGTCAACATTAAAACATCTTAATTGCCTATACCTCTGACTAAACAAAAATAAATAAACCACACAATGTTTTTTTTCTTGATGCTTGCACTCTACCTGCAATTGCACACTGTAAGACCTGCAAGTCAGCTATGCTTATTGCTAAATATGCATTATAATAATGCAGTTCTTTGAAAGCTACAGTATAAGGCTACAGAGAGATACTAATAGTATTAAAGGGACAGTTCACCCAAAAATTAAAATTCTGTCATTAATTACGCACCCTCATGTCGTTCCAAACCCGTAAGACTTTCGCTCATCTTCAGAACACAAATTAAGATATTTTGGCGAAATCCGAGAGCTTTCTGACCCTCCCATAGACAACAAGGTTACTACCACGTTCAAGGCCCAGAAATGTAGCAAGGACATCGCTAAAATAGTCCATGTGACATCAGGGGTTCAACCGAAATTTTACGAAGCTACGAGAATACATTTTGTGTGCAAAGAAAACAAAAATAACAACTTTACTCATCCCATTTGCCCCGCGGTACCACCATTTTGGAGAGTATCATGTGTCGTGATACTTTCCAAAATGGTGGCACCCCGGGTCCCTGAATTTTTGAATAAAGTTGTTATTTTAGTTTTCTTTGCACACAAAATTTTTTCTCGTAGCTTCGTAAAATTTTGGTTGAACCACTGAAGTCACATGGACTATTTTAACGATGTCCTTGCTAGCTGTGGTAGTACCCTTGTTGTCTATGGAGGGTCAGAGAACTCTTGGATTTTATCAAAAATATCTTAATTTGTGTTCTGAAGATGAATGAAGGTCTTACAGGTTTAAAATGACATGAGGGTGAGTAATTAATGACAGACTTTTCATTCTTGGGTGAACTGTCCCTTTAATACTAGGTAAACTAATTGTGCCAGATTTGCAAATGTCAGAAACGCTACAGTATTTATTTATAGATTAGACTAACATTGTTACATTTGACATAGTCCTGAACATGTCAAAAATGTTGTTGCAGTTGCTCTCTGTGCATTGCTCTGTTTATGTTTCTATGAAGATTATGTGAATGATGACCAATAACACTGGAAAACCACCAGATACATTGTCACACTTGCAAAGAAGTGCACTTCAGCATACTTAAAAAAAAAGAGTTCTTATTTATGGACATACTACACTTGTGCAAACTGAATTTAATGTTTTCAGACACTTAATGCTGTGTTGTTTACAATTAAATTAAAGCTTATTATAGTTTACATTTATATTAAATGCAAATAGCTGAACTTAAGAGTGTGTTTTGACCCACTTAAGTACACCTTTATATGTATTTTCACAATTCTATTGTCTTTGAAATATAGTTGATGTGTACTGAAGAATGCACTGGCATTTATGGTAAACTCAAAAATACTCTAATGTAATTTCTATTGAAACGTGCATGTCATGTTTGTAAATGCATTTGCAATTACACCTTTTTAATGACAAATTTGCAATATGTTAACTTAAGTGATGAAAATGAAAATTTGGTTCAAATGTATTCACCCTCAGGCCATCCAAGATGTAGGTGAATTGAGTAACTTGTAGATCTGTGCTGCTGTTTCAGATGGTTCAGTCCGATTTGCTAAACTGGTTCATCCAGTTTACTAAAAAGAACTGGTTCAAACGAATGATTCATTCGTGAACCGGACATCACTCCGGACCGTTTGCCTAATGCTCTGTATTACAGATAATAATGTTGTAAATAATGTTCAGTTTCTTGCACAGACTGATCGTTTCGCTTCATAAGACCACAATATATCGTCAGGACCCACTGGTATTAATTTTGTGTTCATTGATATGCATAAAATACTTTTTTGACTTGCATTTTATGAATCACCAAGGTAAAAACATATGTACTGTTCTACTGAAGAAAAAAGTCACCTGCATCTTGGATGACCTGAGGGTGAGTAAATTAACAGCAAATTAAAATTTTCAGGGGAACTGTCCCTTTAATACGCAATGCAATATCAAATAACACACTTCAGAATGTTATGTGTGCTTTAGTATGCTACTCAACAGATCATCAACAGACATCTTGGAGATGTACGTGTGCTATCTGCTATCTGGGTTGGCTGCGTTGGGCACGTGAAAATAAATGAAGAAATGGAATGAATGAGCAGTCTAAATCAGACGCGAGATAAACCATGAGGATTTCCTCTGGTTCTCCCTGATAGCAGGTGTGGCAAAGTAAACAAAGCCTCAGACAAATCTCACTTTAATGGTTTTCATGAAGTTGTTGAAGCATGTTAGGCTGCACGCTGCCCATGAAGCTCATGTAAAACCGTTAAACTGCTTCATTATTCTTTCATACTTTTGAAAAATATAAGTTTAAGTTATATTTTACCTTACCACGCCAATAGCTGTCAAAACACATGGGATGGACGTAAAGGTCTGGTACTATTCCATTCTTGTTTTGAAAATGTTCCGTTGTCAAAACACCACATAAAGAAGCAGAATATGATGAGGCCTGCTATTTCCTTGGCAAGAGCCCAACCAGCAAATTCACCCAAGATGCCACTGGATTCCCTTATTCCTGCAGGATGCTTTTTTTGTTGTTAGCTTTTGCTTTCATTGTTGACTAATGTTATTGATGCTGTTGCTTTGTTTGCAGTTGTTATTGTCATTCATAAATAAGAGAAGAGAGCGAGACCCTAAAGATTGCACCTTAAAAAACAATGACTCAGATGCAAACAGGCTCATGGAATGGAAAATCCCATTTCCTTCTAAACTTTTTCCAACACATAAACAGCCAGAGTACATTAACGTCACATTTAGATTTGCCTGTTGGTGGAATATAGGAGGAATAATAGTCTCATGGAGAAATATCTGCTGAGAAACAATCAGCAATTTTATCAGACAGCCATAAAATAAAATTTTATGAATGGAAATAACAGCAGATGTGCAGAAGTCTCTTCAATTTATGAACGGAAATAAAAGTGGATGCTCGCTGAAAAACATGAACGTGAAAAAAAGTATTGAATCTAGATTAATATCAAAGTTTAATAAGATTAATCGTTCGTTCATTTACTTTGTCGTTCATCAATTTGATTTATGGTTATTTTCCAAAGTCTAGTTAATGTATAAATTGAAACAAAAGTAGATGTGCACTGAAAAATCTAAACGAGAAAAGAAAATCTTGAATCTACATTAATATCAAAGCTTAATGAGATTATTTCATTCATTCACTGATGCATAAACATATTAAGGGGTTATGTCAGCGTTTTAGCACTGAAGTCATAGTCCAGGGCTTTTTTTTTAATTATTATTATTAAATCAATACGGTCCTCATCACAGGGCCTCCAAAGCTTGTGTTGTTCTCAAAAACCACCCTGAAATGTCCTGCTCAGACTGAAATAATCAGACGCCTTGTGGAGTTTTCCACATTTAACTCTTACCTTTAAAATTGTTACTCTTCTGTATTCGACTGTTCTCATTATTCGGGTCACCTGTTAGGTAACGTTAGCATGTTTTGTGTTCAAATTTATTCATCTATTTCATACTATTTCATCGCTTTTTCAGCTGAATGTGTCTCTGTAGTTTTACAGTGCTCTTTTCACTGCGGCGGAATTTCACACAATATTTTTTTATAGTACAATTAACCATTCATTTTCAATCAATGAACATTCCGCATTGTATGACTAAAAATGGCTTTTTACATGCCTTTTTTAAACACATGACTTTAAAAAAGCATTATCCCTCTGACGGGTAGACATTAGGTAGTGGGTAAATCCGTGATGGCACCACACACAGTATTGAATGAGAACTCCCTATTTCCCCCGCGGGACTTGTGGGCTGACTTGGCATTTGAGGAATGTGTCTAATTGCTGTCACTTTGACTCGGCTTGTCTGTTCTGAAGCAGTTAAATATGCCAAAACCCCTGTATGTGACGCAGAGCTTATCATTTAATAATTGCTAATAACTACTGTGATTCACAATTCATGGTATACAATCATTTTAAAGAATGAGGATGCATAATTGGCTCTGTCAGTAAAGTGCTGCCTACTTGAATAAACTAACTTCATTGTTACACTGTATTGACTCCATAGCAACCAAAAACACAAGTTCGAGTTTCATTTCCGCAGCAATTGTTTGTGGTTACCTTCAAAAACATGAAGAAATGTCATTCCTAGATGTCACAGAGCACAACAGAGATGGCCCATTTTTTCCCCCAATATACTTTCCATTCATTTTCTCCATTGGGATTTAAAAAAAATAGATCACAACATTGCTAACTGGGGCAATGGAACAGACTGTGTACCAATACAAGCCATATACCATTGATTAACAACTTCAGATCTCATGGAATGTCTGTATTTCTCTTTGGAGAAAATTAATAGGATTGTTATAGTCTTTGTTGTATTGGTTTATTCTGCTTAATCCTTCTATCCGGCAGTGTCTGGAGAGCAGACAAATATATGAAGAGCTGGATGGGTGTGTGGAGGAGGGTGTTTGTTCTCTGCTGCCGGCCTTGGCGGGACAATAGCGAGCTTCTGAAGCGCAGAGTGGTGGGATGAAGAAGATGAGGAGTCAATGAGTGAAGAGGAGGCAGCGATATGTCAGCTCTTGACCCAGCCATGAGTGTAGGAGGCCTGGCTCAATTACACAGCACAGCCCAGGACTGCAATATGGGATAAATGTCCTGCTAATTATTTTGCTACAAATGTCAGTTTCCTGTTTGACTGTTTTCTTGCTATTTGACTTAGAGATGACATGTGTGCATTCTTCAGTATTAAAATATTCTATTACTATGCCATATTAGTAAACCATTTGTAGATTCCGCTGAAAAGTGATGAGAAATTACACTGTAAAGGTACAGTAAGGTAACATTAAACCACTGAAACAGTATTAGTACTTGAATTAACCTTAAATTAACCTTACTCAAACGTCTGAATCACATCATATATCTTCATATAATATATCATCGTATAATTTTCATTCATTATTTTGTTGCCATTCTAAGAAGTTTTCAGCCCTGATTCCAAAATATATCACAATTTGAAACCCTGATTATATGAGGTATTTTCTAACAATAAATACATAAATAATAAATAATATTCCCTCTTTTTTTTTTTTTTTATTTTTTATTATTTTTTTTTTTTTATTATTATTATTTATTGGGGCCTAGCTATTTGGGTCCAAAACCCAAATTAAACCTATATTTCACTTTTTTTTTCTTTAATCACAATAATCTCATATATTTTAAGTTACCTTAATAGCCATCCCATTTCTTTATAAGGAAAGAAACCTATGGTTCTGTGTAATTATTAGCTTGCTCATTTTTTCTGGATGATACTTGTAGTTCAGATGTATCACTCACCAAAATAACAAACAAACAAACAACAAAAAACTATACATTCTACATGGAAAGTGCACTTAATAAATATTTATTTATTTATTTATTTGCTTGTTTTTAACTAGCAAGAATTAGACAGCACTATATCTCATGTCATGCTCACATGATGTCTGTCAAGCATTTGCAAAGAACCATATAAAGACCAGAATATCTCAGAAGAGTAAATGCTGCAAGAAAAAGATAATGCCCATTGCTTAGTAAGCTATCTACATCTTTGCATTTTAGCTCGTTCATCCACAGAGAAGTTTCTTTCACAATCAATCATGATTCCAGAGCCTGACATCAGAGCCGAGAAAGAACTGCAGGAGATCTGATCGAGCATGAAAGATCTTCATCACGGACTCGTCTTTTTCTCAGAATCTTCCTTTCGTTGCCTCCAGCTCTCTGGGCACAGAGCCAGCACATGGAACCCATAAACATGAAAACACCTTGGGCCTCTCCCTCTGCAGTGCTCCTTGAATCAGAGGGCTTGTGCCTCCACGCCCCATTGACGTTACAAACCGCTCCAACCTCAGCCAGTGACTCCACCTCATGGCCCTACAGGAGTTACAGTATTTGACTACAGTCAGTGACTTACTAGGGTAAACCCCCTAGAAAGAACTCAAGGCTCGAGAGAAAGGATGATTGGCAGGTTGTCCAATTTGCATGCTCGACTTCATAGTGAAAAAGGGCGCATTCAGGATCACATACCTTGAAGACTTTAATGTGCATCGCCCACATCATTCGGGAAAACCCGTCCAACCACTTTCATTAACCACAACCCTCATTGCAGAGAATATAGTACATACTCCTTGAGGTATAGCAGTTAAGTGGATGATAAGACTTTGGACAATAAAGCTTCTGTGTATTGAATCTCCATCCATATTTTAATGGACCATGTGCATGTAAGACTGTTTTTACACTTCCAGTCCTGAGTTCAGTTCCACCCCCTCCACTAGTCCCACTGGTCTCGTTTCACACTGTACTTTTGGGTCCAAACCACGGTATTGCAAAAGATGCAAAGAATTTGAGCTGCCCTCTGGGTGCTATTTATTCTGAGATATTCTGCTGTGAGAAGTGCATTAAACTATAATGCAAAGATGCAAATTAAACATCATCAATAGAGGTTCATTTGTAGAACATGCTGCATTTCTAACAACTGCAACTCGTATTTGGATTCGCATGAACTGTACACCAATTGGTGCACACCCCATTTCCTTTAGCTCAAACATTAAAGCATGGTGCTAGCTAGCAAGAGGGTTTGGGAATGCAATGTATGTACACCTTTAATGCAACTTCAGTTACTTTGCATAAAAGCATCTGCCGAATGCATAACTGTAACCAACCGAACTATAACAAAAAATACACTTGGGTCCATACCAAATGTTCTAATGTGAAGCCATTAGATTACCAAAAAAAAGTCAGCCATCATGGGAGTATCAGTTTGGTTCAAGAATGCTTGCTAAAACGAATAGGGTGTGTTTTGCCATCTTGGGTCCATTACTATGGAGACAGACCTTGGTAATGCCTGGACGGATAAAGAATTTGGGTTATCAGAGTTAAGTACTATATCACTGCCCTTAATGTGAAAGCAATCCTGGCTGGAAGTCTTCAACTCCAGCTGGTGCACTGCACACAGTTATGGCAGTTATGCAAAACTGAAATACAACAACACTTGACCTTTGCTCTCTCCTACCTCTCCAACCATGAACCAGTCAGATGGGTCAAGAGGTCTGGGTGGCTACCGGGTCACATTCCAACTCAACACTGGTCTTGTAAGGACAGCCCCTGACAAAGAAATTGACACATCTTTGAATCCTTAGGACTATTAGCCCAGAACAGTTCACACTGCCATGGACATGCAAAGCATGTCAGATTATGCATAAAGCATGCAGCTCTGCACCTCCAGGATATACCCGCTTTCTTTAAGTGCTCGTTCTTGTATATTTGTTACTAATTGACTTCAACTCTGAGTGTTTCATATTCTCAGAGGACAGTATCGTTAGTGTTATGTTTTCAATAGCACCATACATATTTCCGCCTACATCAAGTCTACACCAGACGTGACCATTGTCATGTCGCACCACGCCACAATGGCTTGAGGCTGTCTACACTGAACGAGTCAAATCAAAAGTTGCATATGCATTTGTAAGCATGTGGAGTACATTCTAAATAGAAAGGGGCATCAGTTTACTGTCTGTGACTTTTTGTTTCCCACCACTTCTAGTGTAGACAGTACCACTGATACCAGTGATACTAATGGTAGTCATTGATTTGGTTGCATTGTGTCATGCTGCTCGCATCTGGTCTAAACACTGTGTAAAACTATAATATGGTATTAGGTTAGCTGGTTTCCCAAGCAGGTATTCAGCTGCCAATCTCCCAGCGTGACCAACTAAAAAATACACAAAACACCACTAAAATCATCAAACCAGACCAGTCCAACCAGTTGAAACAAGCTTGGTGGCCAGCAAGGACAAGCAAATCACTTAAGGGAGGTTTTAACAGGGTTGAAGTGTTTGATGTAAGTAGCTAGCAAGGGCAATTTTTAAATTAATAATGTACTGGAGTAAAATAAATCACAAAATAAAATTTCATCTTCATTAAAAGTACAGATTTGTTTGCACTGACGCGGCAGATGAATATTTGAACCTTTTTTTCACTAAAGTCAGAGAGCTAAAGGAAAGACACAGTGGTAAAAATGAGATGAGACCCCTCTGTTAAGATATATGAGTTGACTGGCCCAGTTCAAAGCTGGGTGTGCTGGGTATCAAATTGCATTATATATGCTTTTATGTTCAATACCCAACAGGGACATGAATAAAACAATGGAACCACTGGACAAACTTTAATTTGAAGAAATGTACATTTCTGTGTGGGAATTTCCCATCAAAATTATTAATGCCAGGTTTTTGTTCGCTGTGAGAAAACTCCTCATGTCATACTCACTTAGTGCAGTCGGCCAACTGCGCTTCCTGTGAGCGTAATTCTTCTTTAAATTCAATTCAACTCAGGGCCTCTGAACTATAGCTTGGAGCCCCAATCGAAGCGGTTCCATCTGCTGGCTTTTATTCTCCTTCGTGGTTTTGTTTGCGGGAGTTGTTCTAAAAAAAGAAACGTCATTTCTGTCATTCCTTTATTCTGTCTCTCATTTTCTGCATCTGCAATACAGCCGCCTCATATTTTCTTATGCAAATACGCGAGGCGCTTGCATTTCTAGAGCAAAATGGATCGTGACTGAATGACTCAAGAAAAGAGTTTGAAACAACTATTGGGGTAAGTAATTCCAAGGATGACTAACAGGACTACGGCAATGTCAAGATCTGAATGACTGATACGGGCCAAGCAAATCACGACAGTGAATCATCTCGTGAACGGGGCCTAAACAAAGCTCCACTTTCCTGTTACTCTCAGCGCTACGCAATGGATTCTGCAGCCTATAGACGTGACGAGAGAAAGGAGGGGCAAAGAGGGAGGGAAAGGGGAGGCACTAGGACCTGTTGGCTCCTGCAGTGGAGGTCAGGGGAGTAGCTGTGGGACTCCAACTTTCAGAACAATCAATTTCCCTTAAGAGAGAGTGGGAGCAGGGCTGGAGTGGATGGCACAGGACCTGGATACTCGCATTTTGTAACGCCGAACAGAACCGGGCATTGGGGATAAACCTGTGGAGAGTTTGAGAGCTGGAATACAACCAACTTGGGGTTTTGACATTTCACAAACGTGAGAGGAGAGCAGCTGTGAGGTAAGCAGCACTGGGTGCTGATGTTTTGAATTATGAGTTTCGTGAAATGCTTGTGAATGGACTTGCTACATGTCAACGAGCAAAAGGGAAGCTTTTAATCTGAAATGAGCCCGTATCCTATGACAGGAAGACTCAAGGTGCTGTTGACATGAAAAGCAATGCATGCATTGAAAATTAATAACTTGAGTGATATACTAGATGGTATCTGGAGGGGAGCGGACCAGCAGAAGTGGAGATCACTTCATCAACCTCAAAAAGTTAAGGGATTTAAAACAGAGAGAAGAAAAATCCAAACTGTTTCTGAATGAATTCCAAGCCAAATTGTGTGGTTTGGACAATAATAACTTGTGGTATTATGAAAACTCAAGCGTTCTGGTGTGTGAGATGACATGTAGTTGAAGCATGAAGAGATCAACTTGGAGGTCTGCTAGTTGCTGGGGACCACCAGACTTTGGAGAAGTATGCTTAGAAGTTAGAGACCCCTAAAACATCAAACCTCCCCCTTTCTCTTTTTTCTTTCCATCTATCCGTCAAACCACTCATGTTACACAACCAGAGGGTCTCGCTATCGTTGATTCATTCCTGTCCGAGACATGGAACGCGTTACAGATTTTTATCATTTTCATCTGGGCAGGAGCTATGGTTAGCATGTCAGCTGGCTTCAGGTTGAAGTTGAAGTCTGAATATGCAAACGGGAGGGAGAAGGCAGAGGGATTTTTATGAATATTTGGCAGAATGATGTAATAGATCTGGAAAGTTGGAATATTCCAATAAGACATGCTTTTTATCACATAAGGAACTTAATACGGTCCAGTACAGGTTGGGTAATTCAGTCAACATCTGTAAAAGATAAAGTCGCCTGCATAAAAATGATAAAATCCTAGGTGCGATTATGTACCGCATAATGCATCTGTATACGTATGCTTGCCTTGTCCAAATGCAGGTCGACGGCCCTCTTGAAGTCACTTTGGATAGAACCCAACGTTTACTTGACACTGAGTGAGTGAAGCCTTTTAAATTCCCAGATGCTCTCTTGTCCTGAGGCAGATGGACAGTGCTATTTTCCTTCCATACAATGATGTCGGCTATTATTATTCATGAGCAGGGTCAGGTTTCCCATTGAGCTTGAATTAAAGGTTTCTCTCTGTAGATCTGTGCTCACGTAGCGTAGCGTGCCGCTGTGGTAATGAGAGGTAATGAGGGCTTCTAATGAGGCAGGTGGGCCACTGCCAGCAACTCCCCTGGGTGTTTAAGTTACCCAGGCCGACGACTCGATCCTATAGCTTAGTCCCGGCATTGGCCGTGAATATATAAAATGACCCATTGACTATATGGCTCGATAAGAGCACACTGACCATCTGGCCAAACAAAATAGATGAGGTGGATCTAGTTTTACTCACCCAACATTCCATGTTCACACACAAAATACTTCTGCAGAAACCCGACACAAACACGCACTCCGGGGTCCTGTTTGACTGTCTCTGGCACCTGGCTGAAACGATCTGGAATATATAGTATCTTCTGATGAATTTCAGAGTTTGGACAGCCCTGGGGCTCTTGTATGCACTGCCAAGACAGTTTTATGAGTATTTGAGCTCGCTTCGGAGCGCTGCTGTTTAGGATAAGCCGTGTTTGTTTGTGCAGAGAAGACCGACCTTCGACAGAGAACAAAATTGAATGCCCCCTATGGCCACACAAGAGCTTGAAAATTATTCCCATGGTGATTCACGCAACATTTGAGTAGGGAAGTTAAAGTGATAAATTAATAGAATGACTGTAAAATGAGGTGCGATGCTGGAATATATCAACGTCAGTAAAGAAGCGCTAACAGATATCAAAAACATGTGCTGTTGGTATTGGTGAAGTCAGACACCTTCTGCGGATTAGAAATTTAAGCATAATTATTGGTAGGTCATTGCAATGCCAGAATTGTTTAATCTTTGATAGAGCCGTTTAACCCCAACGCTTTCTCTGAGATCAGTTAGATCATGCAATAATGTACAAATGTAAAAAACCAAAATAAATCTTTGTACGACGAAGAGGATTGTTTACATGACCAGACAGATGCTTGAATGTATTCATGAATCTTGAAACCATATAAAATCTGTTTCTCATTTAAAACTCTGATGCGATTTCTGTCAAAATGTTCATAGGATATTATTCGTCTGTTCCAAATACATCATAAACTTATTTGTCAAGCTATGGATTTCATCCCAAGAAGTTGATAGTACTTGTACTTTTTTTGTTGCAGGAATCACACAATTTAATCACAGCTTTTTTCTGTATCATATAACTGATCTCATGTTTTTGTTTTCCAACTTGTAGTGAGGTTAAAAAGTTTGAGTATAGTGAAAATACTTATTCTCACTATTAAGTAGTTGCTTATTGCCATGCATAGTATATTATCGGTTTATTAGTATTATAACCGCACATGCCTTATCTGCCTGGCCATATTTCTACTTCACACGAAGTCGGTAAGTTATAGTTCATAGTGAGATTGGTCCCTAAAACTAAAGTGTGTAACAAATTTTATATTGGACAAAATTCAGTTGAAATTTTCCACATTTCTATATTCATTGGTATTAATGATACCACTATTTTTTACATTAAGAATGAAAGTTTGGAGGTTTTTGTTTTTTTTTTTTTTTTTTGAAGCAACATCACAGAATGTAAAATCTGAATTGTGATTGGTGTGAAATATCCAAATTATTGATTTGATGGAATTCCCTTTGATTTGATGGATTGATTTACATCCAATTGTTGTACTGACTGATAATTTAGAGTGTACCACAGCAGAAAGTTGTAATGTTCTGGGGTAAAAAAAAAAAAATTTGTAAAAAAAAAGCTTTGATCCTTTACTGCAAAAAAAAAAAAAAAACACCTAAAGTTTGTCTAGTGTCGGGGTGCCATTTGATTTGTATGCATCTTATCACAGAAGCAGACCCTATTTTCATAATAAAGATGTTCCAGCCCATATTTCACAAATCTATATATTTTGTTAGTGACGTAGAAATATTGCATATCTGAACTATTGCTTTCATCCTTTGCATGTACAGATCGTAAATATCGTTTTGCTCACCACATTCCTCCTTTGTTTTTAAAGTGACATAGTGCTATAATCAGGTCCCCAGTGCAACGAAGGAAATGTGAAAATGATTAACCCAGTAACTTTGTTTGGTAAGCCTTTTTCTGCAAGCCTCTGAAAAAACGAGCGCGTCTGATTTCGCTCCCTTGGTGACATGGCAAAGGGATCTCATTATAATATTACCGCCCCTTAATCTGCACATTTCTACATGCGGCGCCGTCATTTTGATTTCGCAAGCGGCAACGGTGTACCAGTTCTAACGCCATTGCGAAAGTTTGAGCAAAGCATGCTAATTGTTCTGTCTTTGGCTGCACAGACGATCACAGAACACTATTTAAAGTCCCAGCCTCAGAGGAGACAAGAGAGCAGTGGATTTATTGATTTATTTACTGTATATTGCTGCTGGCTGCCACACAGATCTAAAATAAACAAACAATTTATTTCCCAGCTGTTTACCTTCACAGACATAACCGACTGTTTTTGTAACTCATGTGTTTTTAACGTAAACTTGTGTGTGAATGAAAACTTAGTTTAGTACTCACATGCTGTGACAGCCGTTTTCTGTCCGTGTGCTTCGGATGTGTGTTCTCAGAAAACCGTATATCAGAAGTTAAAACTCATATGGTTAAACGCATGATTTCAGCGCAATAAACACGATAATCAGAACCAAAACAGATGCTTTAGCAGATACGAGCTGTAAAGGCGCAGCACTATTCTGGAAAAGGGGGCGGGGAGCAGCAGCTCATTTGCATTTAAAGAGACATGCACGAAAACGTTGTGTTTCTGCTTCCACTCAAAATAGAAATTTTCAAAATGATATAATAAATGATCTGTGGAGTATTTTGAGCTGAAACTTCACAGACACATTCTGGGGACACCTGAGACTTATATTATATGTTGTAAATGGGGCATAATATGTCTCCTTTAAAGTTTTAATCTCTAAAATCCATGTTTAAATTCTAATTTAAATCCCAGATTTTCGCGATGTGGCCTCATGCTTTCAGACCTCCATGCACTGTTTATACTTTATGTCCTTTCCAAACATTTCCTTCTTGCTGAATGTTCAAGGTTAAATCTATGCCTCTTGCACATCTGAATCTTCCCTTTCGTTCAGCTAACAAACAAGCAAGTTTCATCCAATCCCTGAGAGCTGGGGTTTTGGATTTATGTACACAAGTGACTAATGACTCATTTTGGGTCGACAATCACCACTAAAATAACAATTGGGAGAAGTTTGCTTAACAGATGTGATATGCCCTAATTTCAGCTCGACCGCAGAGCACGATGCCTTCACCTGTGCCCCACCCACTGTATTTCTGTTTTCATTTCATAGACAGATGACATGTTTTGCAGTGCTTGTCTCTACATGAGGTTGTCTCCGAAACATACACAGAACATACACACACAATCAGCAGGCTTTGAACTTGCCGCAACCACTTTCCCCTTGTGGGCCCTGACTTTACATTACAACTTTCTCTTTTGCTACTGCAGGTGGGTAAGTAGACAAGTAATTGCATGTTTAAGATTAACAGATGATTCAGACAGCTGTGAGAATATTTACTTTTACCTTGAGGCTTAATGTATGGCTCACTTTCAGTGTGTACATTGGTAACTATTGCATAACATGTCCATGTCGGTTACACATGGACGTTGTTTTTTTGTTTTGTTTTCATCAACATGAAGATTTTAGGTTTAAACAGTAACAGTCTCGTAACTGATCACTATTTCTTTTTGACAATTTTTAATCACTTTCACTTTCGACTTTTTTTTTTTTTTTTTTTTAAAGTACAACTAAAGTAAAATAAAATATTTTAAAAGTACAAATCATCCAATTAATATGACATCAGAAAACTCATAATGCATAATGATAATTATAAAAGATGCCACAGACACTATCAACCACCCACACTTTCCTGTGCTTAACATAAATTCAAATCACTTCAGTATGCAAAAAATACATATCTGCCACTGAGCGGAACATGATAACTACTTCCTATTTAAAAGCTCCCATCATGCTTTCTGTGAAACTGGATCTTGTGGATGATTCAGTTCATTCAAATCAATGCAAAGGTGTGCATAAGAATGATGTTAGAAATTTGTTTCATAAAATGGAAAGTTGTAGAAAAATGCCATTATACAATTATTTTGACAGTTGAATTCATTAATCAGTTGTTCAGCAGTTTAATAAAATGATCAAATGATAGATATTTTTGCATCCTAACAACTGACCCTAAAGATCTAAGTAAGTGTTTCTGTCTTCGAGTTTTCGACACTTTTAATTAACCCAGAGATTAGCTTAAAACTACCAGGTTTTGTCATCTTGTTGTTCCTTTTTTTTACAATTCCATAATCTTTATATTTCTATATAGATATATAATATATATATAATATAATATAATATATATATATATATATATATATATATATATTATAGTATAAAATATATATTATTAATTTTCCCAGCAGCTAGAAATTTCATCTTAAAATATGAGGGGAAAAAATCCTAATAAAAATATAAAGTGTAATATGTGAAAAAAAATCTATGATAATCCAAATAAAATGAACATAAAATATTTTAGTGTCTGTGTGAAAATTATTTATATTAATTTTAATTTCCAAAAAAATTACAATGACCCACAACTGCGGCCACATTTCCCTACCTTAAATTGTATTCCTAAAAAATATTTTTTCAATTTTAACGTATGACTCTGTATTAAGAGCTTGACATGAAATTTGAGTCATGGTGTTGATGTTTTAAGTTCATTGAAGAAAAACAAGGTCAATATAACTTTAAATAACATAATATTATTTGTGTATTTTATTAATATCTCTTTGGATTTGAGACTTTAGTCTTTGCAACTTTACAGATCTTCTTTATGCACCAAGAGCTTGTAACACTCAAAAGAGAAAGGAACAATTGAAATCGCATCAATGACCCCTTTAACATAAAACCTGAAATGTTCAAATGCATATAGCTCAAAAAACTATACTCTGCAAACTGCGTTCAGCTCAGATGCTGCGAGTGTGTTTTCTCGGTTAGGATCTGCGACTGCTTACGTCAGCTGGTAGACTTCCTTCATAGTGTCTGTCACTGTGCTTATATAAGACTGTATGTGTGTGTCGACTTGGTAACTTCTCACAAAATGAATTCCACATTGGATTTACAGCCTTGAGATCTATGGGATCTACTACAACCTCTAACATTTCCGCTGTGTGTGGCCTCAGAAGAAGATCACGTCACCTTTCCCGAGCATGTCTGGCCAGTCGTTTCCTGCGTGAACTTCTATCCTGAGTCCCCCCCCCCCCCCCCCCCCCCATTCGGTTGGCACTCACAGGCTGCTCAGCCATGAACTCTTGTGCGGCTTTAGATCCATTTCCTGCAGCCATAAACACTCATTAACAACAACCTGAAGCCATCTTACCTGCTTTCACCTCCACATAATTGGAAGAGATGTATGATGTTAAAACCCTCGAACAGATGATGCAATGATGAGCTTTGGTTTTGTTAAGACCTGAATGAACGGTGTTAGTCACGCTAACCAACGGCTCACTAGCTAGTTTTCACTAGCTGGAAAATCTCCTCATTTTGTGTTCTCCTCTGAGATCATTCTTACAGCAGAGTTACGTATGCATTGTCTATGCTCAGATATTGTTTAGTCTGGACAGGTTGTTCACAGAACAGGTTTCTGACTCATAATATACACAGTAACGCAGATCTATAGCTTAACTTTTATTTGGACTTTCTGAATCCTTGATTACAGCTTGAACATCAAATCTTGTTTGCTTATTTGATGTTATTGTGGCGCCCTGGAATACTTGATTCTGATTGGTCATCAGGTTTGATAACATGACTAGCCGGTTAGCAAGTGTTACACAAATGCAATTGCTGAGAATTTGACTAAATCTTAGGCTTTTTTTCCACCTTTTGAAGCTCATTCCAGAGTTGCTATTGTACTGTATACACTGAAAAAAAAATTTTTTTCCAAAGTGTATTTTACAAGAAACTTCACTTTCAATATTTCTACTTCAAGAGTGCTTGCTTTCAATGTGTTTCTAGCCATTTATTTGTAATTATTTGTTAAATGTACTACCAGTTTCTAAGTGAATTCTGTTTTAAAGTAAATTCTGCACCATTTTTTTAGGAGTCTGCACAAAAACACAATGCATTTAATCAAATCAAAAACATATGGGCATTTCCAAACATCTAATCTAATTTCTAGTCTAAATATTTCTTAACCAAAAACACTGGGAAGTTAATTAATTACATGAAGCATTCAAACAAACCAATTCACTAACCAATGAATCAAATTTACCAAAGCTACATACGAGAAATGGAGAAGACAGTTTTGGATATTTAATTATGGACTTTAATTATTTACTCATTATTTACTATTTACATGCAATACAATTAAACAAAAAAAACTGTTTAAAAACTGTAAACTGTTTTAAAAATAGCTGAGTTGAGTTACTCTTAACACTTACTCTAAATCCTGTATTATATCTATATAGATATATATATAAATATAATATATATAATATATATATATATATTATATTACTATATATTAGTGCTGTCATAACAATTAATCGTGATTTTAATCGCATCCAAATCACAGTTTTTGTTTACACATATATATATGTGTGTATGTGTATATTTATTATGTATATATAAATCCACACACACGTGCATGTATATATTTCAAAAAAAAATTATTGTTTACATATTACATATATTTATATGTATATATACACATGTAAATATATGCATGTATATTTCCAACTTTACAAAGCTCACATACGAGAAATGAGAAGACATTTTTGGATTTTAATTATGGACTTAATTATTTACTCCTTATTTACTATTTACATTCATACAATTAAACAAAAAACAACTTTTAAAAACTTAAACGTTTAAAAATAGCTCGAGTTATTTCTCTAAAACACTTACTCTAAAACTGTATACTATAGATATATATTAATATTTCTATATATAATTTATATATATAGAGATATATATATTTAGGGCCTTGGAACAATTAATCATGATTAATCGCATCCAAAGTAAACGTTTTTGTTTACGTAATATATGTTTGTGTACTTTGTATATTTATTATGTATATATAAATACAACACATGCATGTATATATTTAAGAAAAATATTTATATATATTTTTAAATATATTTATATATCATATAAGAATATACATATATATGCATGTAATAGCCAAAATTTACCAAAGCTACATACGAGAAATGGAGAAGACAGTTTTGGATATTTAATTATGGACTTTAATTATTTACTCATTATTTACTATTTACATGCAATACAATTAAACAAAAAAAACTGTTTAAAAACTGTAAACTGTTTTAAAAATAGCTGAGTTAGTTACTCTTAAAAAAAACACTTACTTAAAATAGGTATCTTATATTATATTATAATTATAATATTATATATATAATAGATAGTTCTGTCAAACATTAATCGGGATTAATCGTGCATCCAAAATAAAAGTTTTTGTTACATATGTGTGTGTACTGTGTATATTATAAATACACACACATGCATGTATATTTAAGAAAAATATGTTACATTTATACATTAAATATATTTATATATAATATAAAATCTAAATATAATGCATGTAATATTCCAAATATATGCTGTCAGACCCTAAGTATGTATCAGTCTTTGCTTTCATCTTTCTCTGCTGAAGTCCATACTGCCAAATCTTCATACTTCCACAACAAGATCAACAGCGCTCCAGACACACGTACTCTCTTCAAAACTTTCCATTCTCTCCTCTGTCCCCCTCCACCACCTCCTACCACTTCTATAAAAGCTGATGATTTTGCCACCAATTTTTTTTTTTTTCTTCACAGACAAAACCAGAACAATCAGTAGCCACTTCTCAGCCCCACACACACAGGACTTCAAATCAACCACACCCACTGCTAAAACTCCCGTCTTCTCCTTCTGTCCCCTCACTGAGATAGAAGTATCAAAACTTCTGCTCTCCAGTCATCCTACAACATGCCCTCTAGACCCGATCCCCTCACACCCCCTCCAAGCAATCTCTCCTTCACTTTTACCAACACTCACACACATCATCAATACATCTCTCCTCACAGGCACCTTCCCCACTGCATTCAAGCAGGCTCGGATAACCCCACTGCTCAAAAAACCTACTTTAAACACTTCACTTACAGATAGCTATAGACCTGTCTCTCTCCTTCCATTCATATCGAAAACCCTCGAAAGAGTTGTTTTCGACCAGATATCATTGTTTCTTTCACAGAACAACAAACTGGATCCTAACCAGTCAGGTTTCAGGAGTGGCCATTCAACTGAGACTGCGCTACTGTCAGTCACAGAAGCCTTGCGGATTGCAAAAGCTGATTCCAAATCATCAGTCCTTATTCTGCTGGATCTTTCTGCTGCTTTTGACACTGTCAATCATCAGATCCTCCTGTCTGCCCTTTCTTCACTGGGCATCACAGGGATTCCTTTTCGCTGGTTTGAATCCTATCTCACTTGTAGGTCTTTCAGGGTGGCTTGGGGATGGGAGGTATCCAAAGCACATCAACTTTTCACTGGGGTTCCTCAGGGATCAGTTTCTTGGACCCCTCCGCTTCTCCATGGACACGACATCACTGGGTCCCATTCATACAGGCACATGGCTTCTCCTACCATTGCTATGCTGTTGACACACAGCTCTATCTTTCATTTCAACCAGATGATCCAACGGTAGCTGCACGGATCTCAGGCTGCCTGGCAGACATCTCGGCATGGATGAAAGAACATCACCTACAGCTCAACCTGGCAAATACTGAGCTTCTTGTCTTCCCTGCCACCCCAACTTTACAGTATGATTTTTCCATCCAGCTAGTTTCTTCTACAATTACCCCATCAACTTAGGTCAGAAATTTTGGTGTAACTTTTGATAACCAGCTGACCTTCAAAGACCACATTGCAAAGACCGCTCGATCTTGCAGGTTTGCATTGCACAACATCAGAAAGATCAGGCCCTTTCTAACGGAGCATGCTGCACAACTTCTTGTCCAGGCCCTTGTCATCTCTAGGCTGGACTACTGCAATGCTCTTCTGGCTGGACTCCCATCAAGCACAATCAAACCTCTACAAATGATTCATAATGCAGCGGCACGACTGGTCTTCAATGAGCCCAAAAGAGCCTATGTTACACCTCTCTTCATCTCCTTGCACTGGCTACAGGTTGCAGCTCGCATCAAGTTCAAGAAATTGATGCTTGCATATAGAACAGCCAAAGGCTCAGCACCCTCCTACTTCCACTCAATACTACGAATCTACATCCCCTCCAGGAATGTCTGAGCTCCGCTACAGTCGATGGCGTGTGTAGCTTCGCTCTTCTGGTACCCACGCGACCAGAGAGCCTCAATCAGCTTTTTCCAGAACACTTCCCTCATTCCACCATCTCCTGGCTGGTGGCAGATCTATCCACCCCTAGCCTAGTCACGGAAGCTGAATCCCTGACACTTTCCAAGCGCCGCGTGACAACGTCATCTCCTTCTGAAGCTACTTGGCTCATCAGAAAAAAAAGAAAAAAAAAAACTCTTTATTTAGTCCTTCTCTTCTTCTAGCGTTTTTACTTGATGGTGAACTAATGTCTCCGAACCTTGTTATTGACACGCCACTTCTTGTTGTCTGTTGGCCTCTCCTTTAAGAGTATCGCTTTATATGATCGGACCCCATTGTATCTTCGCTTCCTGGATAAGAAAGTCGTCTGCATAAATTGACTAATTAAATGTAAATGTCATGCTGTATGTTAGGTATTTATAGATCGCATAATAAATCTCAACAGAACACACACAATATTATGTACACAAAAACAAAACTTTATTTTGGATCGCTATTATCATTTGACAGCACTAATATACATATATATATATATATATATATTTTAATCCGACTGATGTAAATAATATATATATTTATATTTTATTTGACACCTTTATTTGACCCTTAACTCTAACTACTTTTCTAATTCTATTTTAATTCTACTTTATCTATATTTATCTTTTTATTTTTTATTCTTTATTACGGTTAAAAAAAATAAAAACACAAACAAACTAGCTTTCTATTTGTTTCTATTCTATCTACTTGTTTACTTCTGTTGTTTTGTGTGTGTGGTGTGTGTGTGTGTGTGTGTGTGTGTGTGTGTAATATACATACACCTGTGCTACCTGTACTTGTTATCTAACCGGACTTGTCATTTGCACCTTTATAGATTGTTGCTCGTGGGGGTTGGGTGAGTTTTGACTGCTTTATGTCCCTCATTTGTAAGTTAGCTTTGGATAAAAGCGTCTGCTAAATGACTAAATAAATACATCTATAATTTTATATTACATTAAGTGTCTATTACACTGCTTTCAGTGAATCACTGCATAGCTGATCGCTCATTTCGAGTGTTAATATAACTGACTTTTCCAATCAACATAAGAATGCAATTATCTTTGACAACTCAATCCAACATCTAATCACATTTGTATGTGTGTATAAAGATAAGATTTAGCCAGGAAGGAATTAGCACATCTGTCGCGCATCACTTTATCTCATATTTGTTGGGGTGCATATGAACAGCTGGGTTCAGCCCTTGTGATTAAGAAATGTTCTTCATTTTATTGATACTTCAATTCTTAAAATAATTTTTTTAAAAACTGTATTTGCAGATAATATTATATTATTGAAATTTAAGGCCTGTACTTGAAGAAAGTTTACTTTTTTAACTGTTTCTTAACACACTTAGGTACAATACACTTAGGTTTTAAAATGGGCACTTTGTAATATGTCAAAAGAAATGTTTACTTTTAAGTACATTTTAATCACGTGTTTTCGATTCAATATTTGTCATGCTTCAAAAGTACACTTGTTTGATGTTTTTACTAAACCAACGTAAGCAATGTAAAGGACTGTTAACGTTTAAGAAAATCTATTTTAAAATACAAACTAAATTCAATTACATAGTGTGTAATTACAAACATATTTGAATACATGACATACAATTTTTAATAGAAATGACATTAAAGTATATTTTAGTCTACCATAAATCGGTACATTTCATTTGGTAGTACACTTTAACCATATTTCAAATAATATAGAAGTAATTACGACGTTACATGTGCTTTAGTCAACTAATTGCATTTACATTTAACATACAATTAAGTGTGGGGGTAATAAATTCTTTTAAAAATGTATATTCTTTTAAAGCATTTTTTCTTTTACTGTAAGTAAATTATTTTAAAGCATTTTTTAATGTAACACCTTTTTTAATGCCAACGTGTACTTCTTTTTCACAGAGTAGATCATCATGCAGGGCCATATTTTTGTTCAAAAGAGTCACATCTGTCTATCCACCAACATAAAGAGGATATGCAGTATTTTCACAATGAGTAGCAAAAAGTTGTAAAGGTGCAAAAGAAACTATTGCAGTGTAGTAGTTTGACACCTTTCACTTTCAAGTAACTTTTTAAAACTGTTCTTTGACCACGAATCTTTCTGTCAGCCGTCTGGTAGAAGGCTATGCATGAAGCCATATATATTTCCTGGCTGTCAGCTATGGTAAATTATGTTAAGATGAGTGCAGACAGCCGAAGGTCAAGTTTAAAGCAACTGTTTTGAACAGGAACGGCCACAATGAAAGATGTTAAACGCATTGAGACTAAGTCAAGAGGAACGAGTACAGCTCTCCTCCCAACAGCGTAACGACAAGAATTCGTGCTTGGCAAGCCCATCTCTAATTCCATAGTGTAGCATAGCATTGACTAAAACATAGTCATGTGTCATGCAGAAATTGTTGAATGTCAAGGCTGTAAAACTCAAATGTTATGGAAAAGACATTAGACAGACGTTCAAGGTTTTCCCACCAACAAACATTGAGGACTTGAAAAAACAGTGGAACAATTATGAAATTCGCAGGCCATTGAGACGTTATGAGCACATGGGACAGGAGAGACAAACAAATATGTTCCCAAAGAAAACGAGCCAGAAATCTCTAGCAATAGTAGGCTGAAGGAGCAGGACATTTTCTGTAACAAACTTGGCAGCTCAGTGGCGTGAACTCACAGTTGCACGTGGTTTTGCACCTGCATCTTATTCACTAACCACCTGAAATCCAGTTTAACCAGGCACTAAAAGCAATGACACAGTGCTGCGTCACTATCAATGGCCATTGCTAGTCTGCTGCATCCTAGACAGTGCAAATATATGACGTTATCAACAGGTGTAATTCATTTTTACTGAATTCCTCCAATGTATGTGTGTTTAAGCCCTGGTGTAGGTCCATTAATACCAAACTTTTGTTGTTTTGTGAGCTGAGTTCTCACTAAAGCAAGTACTGCTAATTCAGAAGTGGCATTAAAGCACCATAAAATCATGCTTGAAACTAAATATCATGGCTCATTTGAGAATGAAGCTGAAACGCAAGTCAGATTGAATGTCTTGTACCGAGTGGAAAGATAGTTAGCAATCAGCCACCATTTGAATAATCTTTTAAATCGTGCTGCATTAGCTCATCTTCTTTGCATAATTGCACTCAGTGTGATATTCATTGAGTTGTCAATGAAAAATGATTCCTACTTCCTCATGCCACCGTACAATCTCAACCTCACTCAGACTTCAATTAGCAACATATCAGCCTCTTAACGAGACATGCCAAAATCTCCTGAAACAAATTGATAAAACATTCGCCTTGGGCTTAAAATGTCTGTCATTATGAGTTTAATTCAGCCGCTACTGTTCACCCTTTGCTAATTACAGCTTCCTCTCAGAGCTTCGGTGAATAAGGATAGTCAGGTTTGTTAATTTAGAGGACTTGCTGCTCTAGTAGAATTTTCTTTCCTTAAAAGGAAAAGTTATTTTTATACGCACTAGCTAACAATGCTAAATGTTTAGCTTAGGCACCAGTGACTACATTTCCTCTTGAAATGAGATCTGTGGTAGACACAGTGTGGGAAATGGAGTAGCTTTGTAAACCATGACGTTTATTTAGAAAACCATGTAATTTAATTTGCCTGATAGGAATTAGCAGTTTGTCTACAAATTGGCAAATGGTTAATTTTTTATCCACTAGCTAACAATATTAAAGAACCAGTCACTGCATTTCCAATTAATTGCTCTTCAGAACTCTGGAATAAGCACAATAAAAATATGCTGTACTTTTTAACCTATAGAATGCTTCCCTTATTTGCTGGATCTGTCCACTGCTTTTGACATGTTTAAACTACAAAGGGCATTTCAGGAACCGCACTCCAATAGTTTGAGTCTTACCTCTGAGATAGGTCCTTCAAGGTACCTTGGAGGGGTGAGGTGTCCAAGTCACAACATCTACTGTAACTACTGGGGTGCCTCAGGGCTCAGTTCCTGGACCACTTCTCTTCTCTGTCTACACGGCATCACTAGGTTCTGTCATTCAGAAAAATTACTTTACATTTCACTGCTATGCTGATGACACTCTACTTTGATCCGTCCTGAAAAAGCCTTACAACATGTCTCCGCATGAGACTAACCCGAGATTGTCACACATTTACTATTATTGCTCCTTTTGTTGTTGTTTTTGGATGCTTCTATTGTCCCATTTGTACTCCCTTTGGATTAAACTAAAAATGAAATGTTTTTTCCTTCGCGTAAGTGTTAAAACATGGAACCCTGTTTGACACAGATCTTGCGCAAGCGACCTAAGTTGCTGTAGGATTCAGGCCAGCCAGTAGTTGGCCATTCCGCTTTTGGTAAAGAACCCCTAGGCATCTGTGGCACAACCCATAGACTGAACAGGTAATCTGTGTATGACTCACCACTTTCACAAATTCCACATTTTTTCGTAGATCTGAGCTTTCAAAAACTTGTACTTTGAAACCCATTTTCAAAAGTTTCCAAAACACCATTGTTGTGTAAATGAACATCCATTTTTATTTAAGAACGATGTCAGTAAACACCCCCTCAGTTAGCAGTTTTCTCCACATCCTTATTTCTCAGAGATGCTGCAGTAACAAACATGTATGTAACAACTAATTCATTGTTTTTATTTGATTTGATTCATTGCTCCATCTTGCATCATACTTCAAAAATGTATGCACATGCATACTTTTAAAAAACAGCGCTGATTGTTAACACTAAAATGTATAGACTAAAATGTATATATACTTAATGTAATGAAAGATATAGTGTTTTCATAAAAAACATTTAAATTTTTTTCTGTGCTAATATATTTATAATCTGAAAATATTAACATAGATATTGAACTGTAACATTACCAATGCAAAATTAAATTATGCAAAAAAAAAAAGAGAAGAAGAAAAAAAAAGAAATATATAGAATGAATTGCATGTTAGCATGCTTATTGTGTCCAAAAGCATGATCTATTTAAGTCCACATCATACTAACCACAGATTGGGAACTGTAGTTCAACCACACAAATCTGCTGTTAGCAAATGTTAATTTTCAGGAAATGCAGAGTCGTTGAACTATGTTAGCAATAACAGAATTTGCGACCATAGCTGGGTAACGATACTTTTGGCAAAGGAACCCCAGGTCGGGATTCTCAAACAAACAGACCACAGTGTTTACACTTTTTAGGTAGTCAGCTTACCAATGGCTTATTTAAATATGTCTCTGTATATTAAGCTTAGGATATTAGAACATACTTTGGCACCGAACAAAATTACACACATCACCTTTGAGTAATGCTTCAGCATTCAGTAAGCAGCTCCAGTGAGGAAATTTGGCTTATTCAAGGATTCATTTGTGCATTAGCTACTTCAGTGTTATTTTATTAATTACTTACGTACGTGCTTACGTATGTACACTTACGTGTCATTTTCTTCACTAAATGTTATTCCCTAGCAACCAGTAGTATTCAGTAACACGTAGCTCACAAAAATCAGAAACTCTTTACATTTCTCAAAAAGCAATGGGCCGATTTGGCTGCAGCACAATGTGAAAACAAATGAACTAATGTTCCTATAATTTAGTGTTGGCACCAAACACAAGGCTCAAAGCCATATCAAATCAACTGTTCAGAGTGGGAGTTGTGCATTGCGACAGTGCTGATGTTTTAGATTTAATCAAGAAACGGTTATATAATTCTAAAAGCAGCGCTGAATTCTGACCAAGACTTAGGGGACACAAACGTTGTACAATGCTCACTTGCAGCCCTTGTCCACTCGCCTCCATCTGTTTAAATTGTTTGGAGGAAAGGCTCTAAATGATCTTAGCTGTCAGCCTATCCAGGAAGTCTTCAGGTTTGTTTGGGAAACATTTGGCTGTCCTGTGAGCTATTGGAGAGCTCACCTCAAGTGATTTCTCATGCCTGTGAGCTCTGACAAAGACAACAGCCTGCACAACCATCACATCATGTGACACAGCCAAAGAATGTGCCGCATACAAAAACAGCCAATGTCACCTTAAAAATTAGCAGAAATTGACAAAATTCACTTTGATTCCATGTTTTCTTTTATTGTATCTTAATAATTTATATAATTTCCAGTCAAAAAAAATAAATAAAAAGTTTGTAATTTTTGTCAGCTAAGGCATCTGGACACATTTGCAGGTAATAGTTTTCAGCCGATGAGAATTTTTGAGCAGAATGATTTTTACCACAATGCTCTCACATCCTAAACAAATTTCACGCTACTTCCTGTCCACTGTTGTACTGTCTACAAAACAGCAGCTGTGTTTAAAATACAATTTCACAGCTGTCGCAATGGTGGCTTTGTCTTTTGCCAAATTTACGGTGTACAGACATCCATGTGTGTATACGTACTATATGTATCTGTGGCCATATGTGTTTGTGCAACTCATTAGTAACATAATAATGTTGGTATTTCATCTGGAGGCTCTAATGTTATTCTTCAGCTCTTCAACAGAAATAAATACAATCACTCCTCAAGTTCAGTGCAGCTTTCGGACACATTTCTCTTGAGTTCTGTGTGCGGAAGTCTAATTTTCATGCATATTCCCCAAAGACAACTGTGAAAGATTTGCTTTATGCCATGTGTGATGGTTGCCTCAGATCATGGTGCAGACACAGGTCAGGGCAACGCTTCTGTGGTATTTACATGTTTCCACAGATGCAGGTTTTTTTTCTCAAGATGATAGATAGATAGATAGATAATAGATAGATTTACATAATTAAAGATGTGTGGTATTATGTGAGGCCCTGCTCAAGGGAAAAGGTCTGAGACTGTATTATGTTAATACTCTCTTTAGTAAGACCACATAAATAATTCTAGGATTTGCTCTATAACTTCTACATTCCACAATCTCGTCTGAAAATAGAGCTGCTATAAACACAAAGGAGAAGGTAAGAAACAGATTAAACTGCCATTGTCATTTCTGCCTCAGGCTGTATAGCTGCAAAACAACACCAGCAGCCATTACAGGCCTGAATGCGCTCTGAGGAACATCTCAGTTGTAGATAATCTACTTCTCATAGACAAAAAAAAAAACACTCATGGACATTCACATTTGCCCTGTTACCAAAGTCAAAACCAATGATAGAGTTGACTTACCTTCACGTCATGTATATGCTTTTTTTTTTTTTGTTTTTTGTTTTTTTTTTTTTTTTTATTACCTCCAGAAGGGAATAACACCCCTGGTCTGCCCTCTTACCTGTCACCAGGCGTCTAGTTGATTTGGTTGGCAAGCGAGAGGCACATAATCATCTCAAACTGAATGAATGGGATGGCTTTGATGATGTGCACTACAGGGACAGTGGTGAAGGCATGACTGCCTCCGGCGTATTTCAATCATCCGTTCTGGTCTCTTCAAGGAGCACCGATCCTTCCTCACAACATGTCAATCTTTTGTACAGAACGAGATAAATACCCATCTGCAAAAGAGGATTTCGAGATGAAATGCTGGTAGCAATTCTGCATTCCTATACTTCTAATGACTTAGGCCACTTCTTTTTATTCTGCTTTCATCTACATCTACAGTCATATCTCAAGACATTTGCTTTAGGTGATTTTTGTTGTGCTCATGTCATATACTCATACATTACATTGTAATTACAGTAAAGCATTAGTTCATCCAGAAATTAAAATTCTGTCATCATTTAGTCACTCATGTCACTATGAAACCCATAGGCATTTCATTCATCTTTAGAACAAAAATGAAGACATTTTTAATATTCTTCTAACTTTCTGTCCATGTAATCAACATTTTCAAGCTTCGAAAAGTACATAAAAGGCAAAGTAAAGTATTAATCAAGTTGTTAAATCCAAGTTTTCTTAAGAGACATTGGGCTGGTTGCATAAACCACTTAGACTAGTCTTAAAAAGTTAGTCACCTAATTTGTTTTCTTCA
>JADLZN010006049.1:0-41898 GCA_018155175.1 Sinocyclocheilus anophthalmus
CTGCGGTTTCGTTCCCAGTACTTCGGAAGATCTGCTGCTGGTGGGTATTTGTAACATCCCAGTTCAATGGTCACCTCAAAGCAGTTAGTGTTGATGTAGTTCCAGTCCTGCATCCCTCCTGAGGGAAAAGCACATAATGCACTAATATTTACTTCTTATTATAGAACTTTTACATTTTATACACCTTTTTTTTCAGGATATTATTTTGTGATGGCAATATTAACTAAATAAAAGTAAGCAGTTTGCAGGCGTCTGTCGATTCAAAGTTTCCTTTTTTAGTTATTCATAATTTTTTTCCCACAAACTTGGTGCTCACCGTGGACATTGTACCATTCAGCACCATTGGTGATGCCATCTTTAAAATATTCTTGGTACAAATCCATTCCCTTACAGGAGTGACCATCATACATTTGAGAGCTTTCCTGAAAAAGAAAAACAGAGAATGTTTTACTGGCTATTGATTTAGCTTTTAATGATTAAATATACTACTTAACATCATTTGTTACTACAGAATTCAGAAAGCCAGATATTCACCTGTGAGTAAGCAAGAGCCACCCTCCTGAATACATCATCATCTGAGGACTTGCTGTATCTGCTAACATTGTCCGGATTGTCGTCAAATGGATAATTCACCACCAAAGAGCCTGATAGAGATAGAGAGGTTATCTGTCTGTGTTTAGCATGCTCCCAATCAAACACAACTTTTATAGATTAGGACGTACCTCCATGAAGGTTGGCAGACAACACAAACGGGTAGCTTTTGGCCCAGTTCATAACAGCAAGGGTCTCTGGCTGTCTGGGATCCGTGACAAAGTTGAACCGGTCAGGAAAGTTTCGGTTCAGGTCATAGTTGTTAGTGTTGTTAGTCCCTGGACCCAATGATATCTCCTGCACAAAAGCAGTGTTTTCCTAATTATCATTTTCCACAGTTATAAGTTGCTACTAACACAAGACAGACAGAAAAATAAATAAATAATGTATTAGTATTATTATTGATGATACTAATAATAATAATACTAATTTATACTGTTTTAAGATACTTTTTGTAAATTACATTATTTTATTATAATCAGCAGCACAATGTACTTGTAGTTATATGTTGGGTTCAACACAGACAGAAAAATGAAATAATATAATAATAAGAATAATGTATTAAAATCAATATTTCAATTAAAATTAATAAGTTATGTTCATTATTACTGACATAATAAAAATCTAGATCATTTTTTTGTGATTATTATATTATTATTAATAATAATAATAGAGTTGATTATGTTTTATGTTAGTTTAACGCGGATCCACAAGACAGAAAAATAATTTTTTATTATTATGTTATTATACTATTATAACCATAGGATTACTGTGAATACTGATTGTAATAATAATATATTATACTAGTAATGCTGCTGCCATGCAATAATTATGTAAGAATTATAATAAAAATACATTTATTATTATTATATTTATGTAGCAAACAGTACATATAATATTTTAAAGAACTATAAAAATAATATTATTATAGTATTTTATTATTATGGTAGAAACCTACAATAATATTAAAGAAATAATAAACAATAAAACAACACAACAATAATAATTAAAATAATAAATGTAATTATTATTATAACATATATTCCAAACATTCAATACAGTTCGAGGCTGGGTATTTCTGTCACATGTGATGTTATAATATTAGTAAAAAATGGAATGTTGAACGAAGAGAGATGCATTTAACAGCAAGTACATCATAATACATCAAATGTGTATAATGAGCTGTTTGTCAGAGTTGGCGAGGCCATACCCTCCTGGGACACTTCATATCCATCTGGGTTCATTGAAGGCATGATGTGGATCCGTGTGGAGTTGATGAGCTGGGTGATCTCAGGGTCAGTGCCATAGTTGTGACAAAGGTACTCGATAAGGTTGAGGAGCAGTTCCCGACCAACCACCTCATTGCCGTGCATGTTACCAATATACTTAAACTCCGGTTCACCTGGTGAGGAACGACGGGATTAGTTCACTTTAAAAGCTGTTTGACTTTTAAAGATGTAGGATCTTTACACATGGTGGGAAGTACCAAACTCGTGGACACCAGGATTGTTGGAGATCTCCATGACCCACAGGGAACGTTCCTGCACAGACTTTCCGATGGAATACAGCCGTGTGATGGAGCTGTACTCAGAGCTGAACTTCTGCAGGAACAGCTCCATGTCGTTGTAGTGGTGATGGCGGAAGTCCTGAGGCTGGACTGTAACCCTGGAGTCCTTCTCTTCATCTGCTGCTTCGTTGACACCGGTGCTGCTGCTGCTGTCTGTGCTGGCGCTGTTCACAGAGGTTTCAGTGGGGGACTCTGGGATTGAGAGGGTGGCTGGATTCTCATCATTCTCAGCTTCAAGGGTGATGTTCAGAACAGTTGCTTTTCCCTCAGTCACCTCCACTCCAGCCACGGACATGGGAATGTAGCTGCATGAATGCAAACAAAAAAAGGGGGGGCCTCGACATGAAACACACAGAAGGAAAACATAAATGTGAAACATAAGTCTCAGAGCATATAGTATGGGAATTGACTGAGTATTGATACAGATTTTGTCATTTGATTCCGATTCACCAGCACTTCATTAAATTCTTTTGGGTATATTTCAGTTATAAATAATGTCCACTTTGCTTACACATAAAAGACATTCTCTTTCTGGTTGCGCTGAATGTTTTTGATTCACTAAAAAAAAAAGAATCATTAGGGTCATTTCTTTGTGAATCTGACTTTGGCCATGGCATATGTTTTTGATTCACTAAAAAGAATGGGTTCATGAGAGTCATTTGTTCATGAAGTAACTAGGACTGGTCAACTGTCTGCTGTGGATCACTAAAAAAAGGAGCATCAGCTCATAGGAGTTTGTCTTTTGTGAATCTGACCACATTGGTCTGTACACGTTTTTCTGATTCCCTAAAACAAGGAACCGGTTCATTAGAGTCATTTGTTATAAATCGACCTATGTGGGTGCTGTATGTTTTTCAAATCACCAAAATTAAAACAGTTTAGAAGATGTTTGTTCCTGAACTAACCTGCAATAGTCATGCTATATGTTTTTTTTGATTTACTAAGAAAAAGAATGTTGATAAAAGTAAGTCATTTGTGAATCGGCTACATTGGTTGATGTTGTTATGTTTATGATTCATAAAAAGAATCAGCTCAAATGAGCATTCATTTGTGAATCTGCTACATGTGATGGGGTATGTTTTTGATTCACTAAAAAAGAATCAGCTCACATGAGTCATTCATTTGTGAATCTGACTACATTGTTAATGCTGTATGTTTCTGATTTACTAAAAAGAATTGGTTCATAAGAGTCATTTCTTTGTGAATCTGGCTACATTGGTGATGTTGTATGTTAATGATTCACTAAAAAGAATCATCTCATCAGAGTCATTTGTTTGCAAATGACTACATTTGTTATCCTGTATGTTTTTGATTTACTAAAAAAAAGAAAAAGCTCATAAGAGTCATGTGCTTGTGAATCTGAGTACATTCGTCATGTTCATAATTCACTAAAAAGAACCAGTTCATAAGAGCTATTTGTTCATGAATCGGACTACACTGGTGGTCGATCATAATCAATATAATATATAACATTATTATTATTATTATGTAACGGGCAGTGCTGTACAAATACATTTTCACACAGCCACTAAAAACTTCAATATTTTTACTCAGCCCTAACCATATGATGTACGAAAACCAAAGGACTGTCCTCAGAATATAGAATCCGCACATACAGTTTTCCCTCATAAATATGTACCATACGTACCCCGGGGCTAAAACTGTGATGTTGTAGGTGCCAGGTAGCAGCAGACGATAGTAGTCACCAAAGCGTGAAGTGCTCACATTGTGGTTAATGCCCGCAACCATAATCACAGCATCTGCTAGAGGGGCATCATTCCTGGCAGCTCTGACAAAGCCACGCACGCCGATATGAATCTGAACACATGCATAACAACAAGGCGGAAACTCTGAAAACCAAACCGCACTGACATTCTTAAAGAGCTCATTAAAAACTCTCCATGCGTGTCATTGCTTGCACATCGAGTTCTACTACCTTCTCCATGAAGGCCAGCAGGGCCTCCTGATTGTTGTCCCATTCTGTTTTGAGTTGAGTTGAGGGTGGGTACTTGCAGCAGCTGAGCTCCATAGTGATTTCCAAACAGCCCCCCTTCAGGTAATTAAAATCCTGCATACCCCCTGCATGGAAAGTAAGGACAAACTGTGTACCAAAGGCATGGGATGAATTGACATAGTGGGGTTGTCACAGCTTAAACTGTAAGCGTCTACAAACACGAGGAACATCTTAATACAAAGAGTCTTTCAAAAGGTGTGAGTTCAAGAATGTTTGACCAGTTGCTTATGTTATGACAATGTAATAAACGGTCCATGCACGCGAACCTACTTTTAGATATTTTAAAAAATAACTCTAACCCATTTTAAGATTGATTTCAGAATACAAAGAGCTGACAGATATGGGTTAGGAGGACACGCATTGGTCATGTCTGTCTAAAAACATGCTGTAATCCAACTTTTAACGACGATGCAGTAGATGTTCAAATTAAGCATCTGCTGTTAACAGTATGCATATGTTGTTGTTCTACTTTGAAAATTACAGCTCTCAAGACTTCAATCACCGCCTGTCCGTATCACATGAAATTTCAGCTTTGAATCAGAAGCAGGTTTGGAATCCCCAGGCCTTGACTCTTTCATCATGGGGAGTGCATTTTAATTAGCTCGCCTCGGCTCAGCGCAGAACTGACGATTTGCACCAGGGCTGCGGAACAAAACACTGAAAACCCCTACCATGCAAATTAACACTGTGTCGCATTCATTGGCAACAGTTGCAAATATTTTGCTATGACAGTCAGCTTCTAACTAAAACTTACAAGGGCTTTTTTTTAGACTGCACAATTAAGTTTACGGCATGTTACGAAGGCTTGTATACTGATATGACCGTAACTATCTGCAGTGTCAATGCTTCCAGATTTCAGTGTCAAGATCTTACATTTGTTTGTTTGCATTAGTTATTATGAGCCTTTGCTCTTTCAATCCGTTCTCTATTTCACTTGTTTATTTTTAGCTTAAGTTTGTTTCTTTACTGGCTCAGGTCAAAGGAGACCTTTTATTATTTTTTTTAGACCAAATCATAAATCTTGTAACTATATGGTTTGAGGAATCATTCATGTCTATAACTTAAATAGTTTATGAAAAATTTAGGGCTATCTGTTTATCTATTCGGATTGTTCAAACATTCTATCTATTCTTTTATAATTCTATATAACGTTTGATCGATCGTTCAATCATTCTCTCTATCATTCAATCCTTTTATGTATAATTTAAACATATGGACTATCTATCATCAATATATCTATCTATCATCTATCTATCATCATATCTATCATCTATCTATCATATATCTATCTATCTATCTGTCGTCTTATCTATCTGTCTATCTATCTATCAATCATCTATCTATCAATCATCTATCTATCAATCATCTATCTATCAATCATCTGTCCGTCAGTCTGTCGTTCTAATTATCTATGTTTTATTGTTTTCTTTCATCTCAGTGTTCATCTCCTTCCATCAGTCAATGTCATTTTATCTATATATCTACGAGCTATCTATCTATCTATCTGATTATTTATTTCTATCTATCTATCTATCTATCGATTGTCTATCTGTCTATCTGTCTGTCTGTCTGTCTGTATATCTATCGTTGTGGTGTTCTATCATTCTATTCTTCTACGTTCTGTCATTTATCTGTTGTTCTATATTCTGTTGTTTTAAGTTCTATCTCTCGATCTATCTATCTATCTATCACTATCTATCTATCTATCTATCTATCTATCTATCTATCTATTATCTATCTATCGTTCTGTGTTTATCATTCTATTTGTCTCTCTACGTCTGTATTCTACTGTTCTTCATTCTGTGTTTAGGTTCTTTCTATCTATCTATATCTATCTATATATCTATCTATCTATCTATCTATTATCTATCTATCAATCTATCATCCATTCATCTATCGTCTGTTGTTCATCATTATATTCCTATTTATCATTCTATAATTCTATTGTTCGATTCATCTGTCAGCATTCATGTCATTTTTATCGATCTATCTATGTTCTATCGTTCCATCATCCATTGTCCGACCTATCACCTTCAAAACTTATAACCTATGCCTAACATTTTGAATAATAATTCTGTTAAATAAATAATTAAATATACAGTGTTAGGAATTTCTTCAATTTCAATTCATTTTAATTCTACTTCCTAACATTCAAGTTAATTTCGCAACCTTTTTGGATCTACAGTTCCAATGGAATTTGAATATGAAAGACATTCTGAATTCCAGTCTGAACCACACTAAACACACCTGTGGACTGTTAACCGATCTTAACGTCATACTGGCCTATTGGCATCGCACATGACAAAATACCCCTATATGCTACAGCTTATAAACCGTGTGCATTTTAGTGAAAGACACATAATGCTGGTCAAGAGATGGCTGGTGTATGTTGTAGGCAGTGTGCCAGCAGTACAATACATGCAGGTAGAGCTATAGGGCATGTGTGTGTGTGTGAGTGTTAGCATTTAAACACATAGGGTGTTAAAAGCTGTCAGACAGGTATGGTCAGAGTGGAGGCTCAACACTGATTGATCGGAGGAGTTCATGTCAAGTTCACGGGAGGTCTCTGCCATCATCGCTCGGTGACTGGCATCCGCACATCAGCATGCAGAGAGGGAGAAAAGCGGGCTAGAAAACAGGAGGATCGAGTAACGTCACCACATAACAGATTAACAAAGGCAGCATCATCTCTCTGTATGACAGCGGGATCATTTATCACACAGCAATGGTGGGAGGGGGCGTGTGCGCTGAGGTCATCTGTAGTCTGTGAGTAATGGCCACTCATTTGTTTATCGGTGACCTCAATAATCAGAGATGGTGAGAGGTCGGAACACAAATGGGGAGACACCGGAGAGCTTCAGAAAGGCGAACCATTCTGCTTCACCTTGTAGGACTTCAGTTGCGCTGTAATGAAGCTGTGCCGAACAATGTACCGTGCCGCTCATTGTTGCTGTTACTGTGACATCATAAAGCTTTTTCAGCTGAAAGATTTCAATGTTTCTATGGTTTTGGTTTAAATCAAATCGCTTGTCTGAGCTCGTGTCATCATGCTGGATGAATTCGGGGAAATCGGGCCACTTTCTGACATTGAGAGGACTGATGAGAAGGCATGAGATCATGCTATGTTCAGTTTTGATCAAATATAGGCCTTTTCAAAAACCAAACACAAAAAACACTTTGAAAACATGGTCACACTGTACATTACAGCGTTCACGATACTGTGTATTGCATGAGTATGTATTGAGTAATATAAATGAACATGTATTTAATATACTGTAGTGTAAAAACGCATAGTTGTGGTTTTTCTTTGCACTTACTTTTAATGTAACACCAACTTTTATTTATGTATTTAGTTGCTCTGGAAGTACAGTACAGTCAAAAAATATAAATTATATATATATAAAATATAATTTCCCTTTGATTCCATCATTCATTCATTGATTCATTTTCTATATAGAGTATATACAGTATTGTTCTCGATGTTTCCTTTACTCTTACCTTTCAGTTTCAGTTTTTACATAATTTATTTACTAGGTACTAATTAGGGTTTAGGTTACATATATAACATGGAAATGTAATATTTACAATAGCAAAAGGCAATAACAGCCTAATTTCTAAGCAGCTACGAAACATAATTAAATACTGCTACGTTGTCTCGCTAATATTGTACTTATAGACTACAATAGCATGGTCAAATAATAATTACTTGTTGTATTTAATGTTTTATATGCCTGTATAAACATGTCTGGAAATACAATAGCCAACTGTATATACTGTACACAACAGTTATTATAGCCTACCTATTACATTTCATTGCTATAGCAGGCCAACAATAATAGGCCTAATACTTAATTTCTAGAAGCTACTGCACATTCATTGCATCCAAGTGGCTCATTAATTATAAGAATTTATAAACTACACTGAAACATTTTTTCTATAATAGTTTTCTCATAAGGACTTTTTGTATATTTACACTTGAATTCTTGGCTCAGTGCCTTTATAAACATGTCTAAATGCATGTATGTAATGCACACAATATAACATGTCATTGCTAATTGACAACAACAATAACGCTTGGTGTTTAACAGCTACTAAAAATAAGCTCTTCTTTTACCAGGTATAACATTTTAAGTTTTGTCTCTCTGCATTTTTTATGCCTATGTAGAGTCCTGCTTATGCACACGTTAATGTAAGTAGTTACCACAGCAATGGCAATTGTATCTCACTTCTGGCAGCTGCTAAAAATAATTACACATCGCATGCACGTTATTCATGATTACTCTGCACTGTGGCATTACACCGAAGCGTTCCTCATTTCTCGCGCTCAGTTCCATGCATCTCTGTAAACTCCAGCCTGAAGCGGCAGAGACAGTATGAGGCTGGTCTTGTGGGCTGTCTCATGTTTTCTCCGGCCTCTGTCTCTTTAATAAACTCGTGGTTATCTAGTGTAACAAATGTCTCGCTGCCATCATCAAGTCCAGAGGAGGAGGAGGAGGAGGAGGAGAGTTTTTAAGGTTCAGATGTTTATGGATCGATGTATTGCTGCTGCATCGCCGACCGCGCGCGTGTGTGTGTGTGTGTGATATACACTATTTTTTCTGCCCTTTTCCTACTACGTTTCATACGAGACCGGGAGTCTAAGCGATTGACAGCGTTCGTCCTTTTGGCTTGGGAAACAAAAAAAGAAAAGAAAAGAAGAAGAAGAAGAAGAAACGAAGAAAGAGCAATGCAAAACAATCCGCCATAGATCTGTTTATCTAGGAAGGAGAGGTATATTTAAAAAGAGACACCTGATTTCTGGACAGCGTTTCTGAAATACTGGATTGTACGGAACTGAAGTGCATTAGAGAGTCGCTATTGCGTGTGTATGGACTCTTATCAGAGCGCTTATACTGAATTTCACCTGGGCTCAATTTCACTGTACGTGAACTAAAGAGAGTTGAACATGCCAAGGAGGAAACAGCAGGCACCCAAAAGGGCTGCGGGTAAGATTCAACCTGACACCTATCATTTCACATTTATCCCGACATGAATATTGCTATTCATCCGCGTTTTAAGCTCAGGAGCGTACGGATTTGTATCTGAAAGAACCTCTTTTTTTATCTTGTGAAACAGTATGATGAAAATGATAGCGCTGTCTTAAGAAAGAGGATGTGTTTAAGATCGGAGAACGATGCTTTTGAGACGCTGCATGCGAAAGGATACGCTTCGGTTCCCGACAAAATCCGGCGAAAGTTTTTAAACTTTCAAGTCCAACGAACTATTTCGCGTTTAAATGAACGCAAACGCCTGTTTAAAACGTAAACAACGATCGTTTTACCTCATCAAACGAACGGCGTGCTTGAAAATCGCAACGTTTTAGCATTATAAACGGACCGAGTAGTGAACCTTGTGTAACCCCGGTCTGTTATACGCCGCGAAAAAGTCATGCTCTTAATCAATATTCTTGTCATGTTTTCCAGTAATAAATATGTATATTCTCTAAACAAGAGCAGTTTACGTCATATTTTGTCTCTTAAAACAAATATGATGCCATTTTCAAGTAATTTGTCTCGTTCTAAAGATGTTTGTGTGTGTGTGAGTATATAAACGAAGTGAATTAGAGTTTAGGCAAGGCTCAATTCTTGGCCTATTTGTGTTGTTAATTTACTGCTGTTGTCAATGGCTGCTGTTCATATAATGAGGTAAAACGAACCATATTTTCATTTTAAACTAGTGTGATTATAGTTATTTACACATTAAATCGTTTTTTGGAATTTAAATGTTTAACCTTTAGCCAGATTTTGTTGGGAACCGAAGCATGGCGCGTTTTTGTTGCTAAATACACAGAGAGGAAATACGGAGTGATTTTGGATAGATGTGCTGCTTTGGATGCGAATATCGGTTGAACTTCCTATGAACCCGTAATATCTCATAGACAAACGGACACACACAAACGGGGTGAATGCACGCACACACGCGCGGGGGCGCACGCAAATATGCCAGAATAAAACCGTTTAGATCCTTTATTTACGTTTCAGTAACTTGAGGAGCTCTCTTATTTTGCCTTTAACTTGTTAACCGTATACCAATGTTGCCAAAACACTTTTCTGTTTCATAGACTGTCTCAAAGCCTAGTGAACTAACTACCTAGACAGCATTTTTGAGAGCATCACTTATATAATGACCGTGATTATGTCTAGACAAGAATAATCAAGAAGCATCTTTAGTTTACCTAAAACAATGAATGAAATACACACATTTTGCTTGCCTTAATTGTATAACAGTGTTAGCAGTACACTTTCTTTCACAGACTTTGTGTCAAATCCCAGTGATCTCCCTACTTAGCATGTGCATGTAGGATTCTGAATAATATTCATAAAGCACCCATGGAGTCCAAAAAATGCTGTCTAGGTAGGAAACTCGCTAGGCTTTGAAACACAGCCATAATCTTGTCATGCACAGCAACACAACTGGCTGTTTACCAGAAGGCTTTTCAGTGAAACATTTTCTTTTTTCTTTTCCCCCTCGGCTTTTCACTTGGCATATGATTGATCACACGTCTCGTTGGATTTATTGATAGATTAATTTCTAATAGATGCATTTATCACCAGTTCTTCGTTAGCCTTCCCATGACCTCAGGTGGTGGCTGTTCGGATTATTAAAACGACTTTACGGCATAACTTTGACGATGGTCTCTTAAGCAGTTAAGTTTTTTTTTTCTGGCTTTCTTAAATCATTTACCTTTAAAAATGTAGGGTTTGAATATTTTTTGGAACAGAATGTGCATTTCAATCATTTGTTATTAATAATGCATTTTAAAATGTTCATTTAAATGTAAATATTTTGACCAAACAAGAAACCCATACGCCACAGTTTAAATTGCCAGTATTTAGTTTGATTGTGCTTTTCTAGACAAAGCCCATTGTTTTCTTTCATTTAAGAGAAGTACGCAACAATTGCAAGGAGCCAAACTTTGCTTTGTAAAGCGCGTACGGCGGGTTATTGTTTTTGTGTACGTTGGCGCCAGATGCTTCGGACTCTTTATGAGGTGGAAGGATGATCACTCTTTATAATAACAGTAGACAAACCCCACAGATGGTCATCACACTCTGCCAGCAATGGCGGATCTTAAAACCCCCTGAAGACGCTAAGTCCCTTCTTCCTCGTTTCTACTTTGTCACTTTCCCTTGTGCGCACACACATTTGTCGCTCCCCCTAAAAACTCCTTTCCCTCTAACAAAGGCGGCACAATTATTGGGTGAACTTTTGCGAAGATTCCTAAGCGATCCCTTTACACGCTCTGGGCCTGCTCGCCTGTAATCTGGTAAATGTGTCAGCCCTATGGAGAAATAAGCCTTCCAGAAGAGTTTCTTCATTGTTGAGGTAATTGTCTCCTCTTTGACAGGCACATTCATCAGTGGCTTAATGGTCAATCAAAAGTTGGCAGGCAGAGTGTTTTCATTCTTTCCTATCCACTACATTAGGAATACTTTAATCAAAAATGTCTCCCGGCATGGCTATGAGAGTTCATGACTGACGATCTTTGTACTGCGCACAGATTAGAAAAATTAACAGCTCGGCGGCAGGGAGATGTGGGCCCGCAGAATAAACAAATTGTGCATTAATATGTCATCTTCTAGACCTGGGATGTGCACCAGCGGCAGAAAATATCCAGGCCCGTGTTGTCATTCCCCCCCCCCCCCCTTCTCCGGACCCCCACCCTCAAACCCCACCTATATTCTTGAAGGCTTTTTGCAGCTGTAACTCATTTCCCTTGATGACTTTACTGGGGTTACAGAGAGTGACGACAAATTGATTACCTGGCAGAGCAAGAATGGAGCGGTGAGAGAGACGCAAGCTGACAGTCATGTTATAATAATATGTTTAATGATGTGTGGAGGGGTGAACAAGGAGAGGGAGAGGTATTAAAATAAGACCAGAGAAGATGCAAGGAATGAGATTTTTTTTTTACGCCCCTCCCCACCCGTTTTAGTACAGTCTTTTTAGCTGTACTGGGTAATAAAATGGCTTTCATTTCGGTATGTGGGCACGGTTATCCCTTTTTTTGCTGTGGAAATGCGACCGTTTAGAGTACAGATGCATCCCTGCGGTGTTGCACAGTTAATATTTGTTTTGTGACTTTAGTTAGCAGTCACTGGAAGGTCATATGTATTGGATTTACAGTATCTGATGCAGAATGCTAAGGATTATACATTTCGCCATTATGAAATGAACTGACATGCTTTTCACTCCAGTGTTATTTTAGTATAATTGATGTACTATTCATAATAAATATTTTGAATTAGATGTAAGTTTTAGAGTTTAATTTAAAAGTTTTGGAAATTTTTATTTATTGTTTTTTACAGTTTTATTTATTTCGTTTTACTTAGTTTTGGTTAACGATAAGTGACAATATTTTTTGGTGCTTTCACAAAAAACCCCCCCTGAAAAAGTCATGAATAAAAATAAATTAATAAAAAAAAACTCTCTAATGAGATTCATGGTGTTTATATTGAATATCTGTGATTATTTCACATGATGATCTAATGTGCTTTTATTTGGCCATTAAGCTTCCTAAAGGTCACATGGTTAGACTAGTTTTGCAATTATCTGAGCATTGTTTCAATGATGATATAGTAGTGTCTAATTAAAAAAAACCCTGTAGAATTTCAGTTGGTAAGTTCATTTTTGTGTGTCAGTTCAATGAATCGATTCTTCGATTCACTCTGACTTCATTTATTGTTTGCTTCACTTAATAAAAAGCATCCATGAAAATCTCTGAATGGGTAGGCAAATATCTTTCATTAGTATGTATTTATATATTGGTGCATATAAAAAACAATTATTCTTAATCTATGAAAGCTAGTGCAGAAAACTCTTCATTATTGATTCCTAGACTTTTACGGTATGAATCAAGAATTTGGAATCTACTTGGCAACAGTGTTTGTTTAGTGGAAACGATGGTTCCTATGATTGAAAGAAATGACTCTTTTACGCCCTTTCAGAACAAATACTAGTCACCATATCGCCCAGCCCAGTCCAGTGCACAGAAATATGACCGCATGGGGGTTATTAGTGTGCAGCGCAGTGATATTTCTCATCGGATTATATTTCTAATCAGTTTTTGAATAGCCCGTGCTTCAAACTGCTAGCCCAATTTGTTGTTAACAAGATAAATTGGAGTACAGACAAAGGCATTAAGTGTTGCACTGCCAATAAGTGAGTGACAGGGGCTTCTGGGAATTGGCTAGCTCAAAGTCATCTTAAGTGGTTCGTTCTAGAAACATCAGCGGTTGCTGCTAGTCTAGTCCAGGTAGAGACGGTCCAGCGCTGAATTTGCTAATCATTTTCTTGTCATAGCACGTTAAGCGTTTGTTTGATAATATCATTAACCTCGCGAACGGCAGAAAGGAGTGTTCGAGGCCACGCCGCTAACATGTAGCCGTCTTTCTAGTATTTGCTATGTCTTTGTGTCCCGTATCGCACTAATACCCCAGTGTTTGTTTATATGAGTGTAACAGTTAAACCACAGCAACGCTTATCCTGTCTCTGTGGCGGTGATGTCATGATGTTTCCGCCAGCATGCAGGTGGAGCTGGCAGTAGCACTTTGTGAGGCTTTGCTCCGGGAGTCAGACAGGGCGGTGCTGTGTCTAGGTGAGAGAGGAGAAGCCTCCCGTGCCCCGGAGCACTCAGCGCTCTACTCCGCTCCTTAAAAGAGGAAAAAAAACCCACGTCCTGATTGGACCCGAGCACCGCGTCGCCTCGTACCCCCGCTGCCGCAACCGCGCATTCACCTTGCCTTCCCTCCGAGACCTGCGCCAGTTTCCAGGCAAATGACACAATTTGATACGCCAGCGGGACGATCGAGGAGGATAATGTTTTTACGTGATCATCTCGGCAAAAAGCCATTTCTATTGCTTTTTTCTTCATTAAACACAACAATGATGAGGTTACGGAGAGACTTTATTGCTCTCGGGCTAAAACTCATTACTCCTGCCAGACATCCGAGTATAAAAGGAATTACGAAATGGCATTTTGTACCGGCTCTCCGCAGATATAGCATGTCTGGGAGATTGAGGTCGAGGGGGAAAGGGAGAGTTGATCTGTGTCAATTTCTCGAGTGAAAGTCAGACAGGGGGGAAAAGGCCTAACGACAACACAAAACACCTTTTGTGTGCGCTGTATTTGATTACCGGCAGGAATTTTGATGGTGTCGCAGTGTAGTTAAAACAGGATGCCGAACGCACCTGACTCTTTCAGGAAAGCGGTTCTTACTCCGCAAAGATTGTGAATGGACTTATTTCGGTAACTGTGGGATCGCCATATGCTTCCAAAGTTGCTCAAAACAATCAGTGTGGGCTCATGTTACCGTGTCCAGATGGATTTCAGACAGGGTGCTGCGTCCGGGCCGAGAACTGTGGCTCGGGATCGGGTTTCACATCTCGCTGTCATATTTACCCCTCTCCTCCGTGATAGGATCCTGTTGATATGAACACAAAGCTTTATTCTGTTTTTAAAGATGTTGTGATCACAAGGGAACCAGACAGACACAGTGTACCCATTACTTATTACACAAGATACTCATGTTTTCTCTTAGTTTTTTGTCTGCGAGCCACATAAATATGACTGGTTTAAGGACAGATATATAGACCGGGCCGATTATTAGGCCTTTCTGAGAATATGGGGGGGGGACCATACCTGCCCTTGGCTGATAAACACTGATGTGATATCCTTGTATTAGATCCAAAACCGGTTTGTGGTCAATTTGTTAGATAGATATATATATATCACATTGACCAAAACAGGTTTATATATATATATATATATTAATTATCTACTAGTAATTAATTCTATATTTTAATTTAGGGACTATAGTACAAATGTGAACAAGGCCTGTGCTTAATTGTTTTAGTGGTTTACAGTGATTTTATCAGCTGGAAAGAAAACCCACAGTGGTAATTAACACAGTATTTTGGATATATAGTTTGACTATATATATATATATATATAATATAGTATTATTTAATTTCTAGTGGTCAATATGCATTTTCAGTCTTGGGTAGATCTACTAATTAATAAACATATTAATAATTTTTATAATATAATATATTTTAAAATATACATTTATAAAAAAAAATCTAAATTAAAATCTAATGTTTACATTTATTTAGTAATGTCATATATTTATATATTAAAATATATAATATATATATATATATAGATATATTTTTTTTTACTATTTCAATATATAAAATATTTTATTTATTTTAAACGTCAGCGATATGTAGTAATCGTTGATCTGTGTACGAGCCGTCTAACCATGTTGATACGTTATTTGTCTCGTGGACGTGTCTGTAACTCGACCTCTTGTGTCGTGTTACTGTAGAAACTTGTTTTCTCGGCCTCCTTCAGGTTTTGTGAGAAGATGGGAGAAAACGTACCTTTACCAGCAGAAACGTCATAATCTAAAATTGCCCATGTGGTACCTGTTGCTTCAATCAAGTGTTAATGAGTCTCAATTAAGATTAATTATGCAAATTAACTCAGCCTGCGCAGTCTATGGGGCAGGAGCTATGAAAATATTTGCTAATGGGCACAATCTGTCACCACTTAGAAAGGAAACGTTACAAGATAGTTTTAGTGTGGGGGCCTGAGGGTTCTCAGGAAAATAGAAGTGTTTACACATATCCTAAAGTATATATATATAATAATATTATTTACACACACACACACACACACACACACACACACATATATATATTGATAGATATATATATATATATACACACACATAACTATATATTTAAAAAAAAAATTTTTTTAATGATTTATATGTATTTCTCATAGGTTTTGTATTAATTTGATCATTTATTTATTATTTTGACATTGATTTATTAATTATTTTGTACCTAGACAGCACATAATTTTTCACCAAACAGCTGCTGCAGATGTTTTAAGACTATATATGTATACATATCATAGATGTATGTAATTATGTTTTTTTGCTAAATTTTATTGCCACAAATAACAGCCTTGCAAAATTATCTCTTAATTTGATTTATTTTTCATATTTACCAACTATGTGTCATCTTATTTTTACAAGCACTATATCAAATTTTAATTTCACATTATTATTAAACCTTAGCCTTGACTAAGAGGCGTTTGTAAGGAGTATTTAATTAAAGCATCTGTGGAAATCAAATTGATTAATGCACGCAATAAATGGATAGCTACAATACTCGCACAGATAAGAGCGCACCCGTTTGAAATCTTAAAGGCGTCCGTCTCCTCACTACTTCGCTGGCAAGTGTCCAAACACCACCGAGTTATAAACCTCAGGCCTTTTTTTGTGTCTTCATTTAACATGGCCGCTGATGGCTTCCCGACAGCTTTATAGCTGACAAGTTTCATGGCACGTCATGCCGTGCAATTACACGGGAACTAATTTGATGAATCAACTCGATATTCCCGAGTCCTGGCTGGCCTTTCAGTCCATTTTCTACCTAGAGGTCAGCGGGAGCGCAGAGCTTCAGTGGCGTGCGGCTGAATCGGGGAAGTTTTTGTAGACAAAGATCAGGAACGCGTGAGCATGATACGATATGCAAACACAATTGTTATTCATACTTATGTTGGAGGACCATTTTAGAGTAGATCGTTTGCATATTTTTGCATGTTTTAGAGTTTTTTAGAGTGAATCATTTACATATTTGTGCTCTTTAGTGAACATAACAAATAACAACAGTTAAGTGAATTTCTCCAAGCGCTAGGTGCTTGTTTCTCACTCTTTAATCACAGAAGGACAGAATTTTGTGTCCAAAGGCTGGTTAATTGTAGCCAGCCACTCAAACCGCCGTAGGCTCCTAACCTAGACAGCGCACCTTTTTTTTTTACACTTTTTTTTTTGCCAAACAGATGTTTTAAGACTGTAAAATGTTGCTTTGATGTCCGAATAGCTCACATGTGTACATCCCAAAGCCACGTATAACTGTTTTGAAAACTAATTCCTAATTTTAACGATGACGTCTCACATATTTTAGCGCCCTGATTGGAATCGCAAAGACGCCGGTTTTGATGGAGCGAGTCTGCCATGATAAAATGTCTTGTTTGTGTCCTTGCAGAGCTCTGAGTAGACGCCCGCACGAGCCGCGCCGTTCTTCTGAAACTAACAGCTTAATTGAAACTCATTAAACAACACTGACAGCTTAGGTGTCCTTGCAGGATATAGAATAATTCAGTTGTTCTTACAACTTGATTAAGAGAACCGGATGAACATATTAATGGTTGGAGGCGTTGTGCTGGTACAGGATTTAATAATGCAGCAGTGTGTGAATTTCAAAAAAAAATGTTGGCTGATGGTGAATGTTTAAGCGCAGTGTGCAATGGTAAAATATCAACGTTTTTAAAATTATACTACCATTCAAAATTTGGGGTTTGGACAGAAGCTCTTATAGGGTTGTGCCGATAGACGATAGTATCGTGTATCTACGATAATCAGAGATCTCGCCTGTGGCTGGATGCCTTGATGATAAAAGAAGATTATTATTTTATATATTATTAGTATTATCAGCGCTAGTAATACTATCTAATTAATATTAGGGATTATTTGTTGCATTATATTTCTTTTTCAGCGTTTTTACAGTATTGCGCGTTCTAACCAATCTAGGGGTGTAACGGTATGAAAATTTCTTATCACGATTATAGTGACCAAAATTATCACGGTTATCGGTATTATCACGGTATTGTTAAAATGTGCTGGAGATGTTAAAAAAGTAATGACACATAAATCACTTCACCAAGTTTTATATTTAAAAATCAACAAACAACAAATAAAATGACTTTTTGTTTGCATAAACACTAAAACAAAAACATCACCAATGATGTCCGGATTTTAAATGACAACATGACTGACAACAGTTTAATAGCATGTTGAAATATCTAATGTAAATGTTCAAATAAAGCTTTGAAAAAGTTTAATAAAAAGGTAAACCTCAAATTTCAGCCTTTAAATAAAAAAAAGATATAAGTAAAAATGATAACTGATTAATAAATGATTATATGCATTTTATCTGCTCCATAAATAATTCTAGATAACTTATCTGAATTGTTTAAATGTGTAGAATCCACATAAGCTTGTTTTTCATCAACCAGTCAAAATTTACAGCAGGGCATGCAAATTCGGTCCGTTTTTGGCAAGACAGAAACTGCACACAGGCTGAATGTAAATATAAGTCTCTGTAAATCCACTCGCTGACAGCAGGTGGCGCTTATGGAAAAGCAGAATTACAGCTGTTTCCCGTAACCTCCATGGACAAAGCAGCATTGAGATTAAGAACACTTCCTTTAGGTATTACATGGAGCGAAGATGAAAACAAAATGCCATCGAATCGTTTCTGAAGACAGTCAGAACCTTCAGAGGTACATTCATATAATTAATTAATTCATATATTCATTTGTATAATTCCCTTAGCACTCTTTTAAAACCTCCCAGCTTTCCACCATGTTTTCACACAAAACAAAACTACTCTGCGTGCTGTGCGCACGTGAGACTGTTACTTTAAACTGTGCTTTATGCTGGACAGTATTTATTAATCTAGAGTTGTTCAAATCGCGGTAATCTAAAACGGTTTTAATGATAATTAAAAGATGAAACGGTAATACTAACCGTGGGGAATTTTATCAGGATTTATCGTCAAACCGGTAATCGTTACATCCCTAAACCAATCACACACGATTATGCTGAGCTTATAAATGCAGCGGCCAATCAGAGGCATTTAGATGAGTCATCGCTGAAACAGTGGAGTTTCGTTGTTCAGCGCGTGCTGACTGAATTCTGACTCGCAAATTCTCTCATTATAATCAACAAAGTGCAGATGTACGTGCGATGTAAATTTAAGAGATTTATTCATCATGTAGATTCACTGAGTTTAACTGGAGTGTTTTTAAAGTGCATAAACTCACAGTAGACTGAGCTTGTGATGATGTTCTTAGGTAATGTAATGTTCTTTGCTCGTTTTCTGTAGCTGCTTTTGAATAACTGAGAAAATGTAAGCATTATAATTAGTAACTTATAATATTTCAATTAATTTGTTATGTTAAATACAAATTCAGTCATATTAAAAACATTAGGCTGCTTTTAGTCTTATGCTGGAGTTGGTTCACTTTCTCGGCAATGAAACTAAGTAAATAATTAAATAAATTAGCACGATAATATTGTGTATCGGCGATCTCACAGGCTGCCGATAGGACGATATGAAAATTGAGCAACACTAGGCTCTTATGCTCACCAAGGCTGATCAAAATACAGCAAAAATGGTCAAATAATTGTACAATTTAAAATAACACTTCTATATGAATATATTTTAATATGTAATTATTGCTTGGATTAAAAGATGAATTTTCAGCATCATTACTGCCGTCTTCAGTGTCACATGATCCTTCAGAAATCATTCTAATATGCTGATTTATAATCAATGTGAAAAACAGTTGTGTTGCTTAATATTTTTAAAATATTACTCAATATTTTAATGTATTTTTTGAATAGGATGTTCAAGAGAACAGCATTTATTTTAAATAGAAAAAAAAATATAATCAGGGGGTGCACATAAGGTGGTACGCAGGCCAAAATAAAAACACCTGCACCCACTGCTGTAAAATAGGTATTCAGACCACTTCATTTGCGTACCAACATGGTGGGCAGCTGTTACCATGGCCACATTTACAATTTTAAAATCGACAAACTGTAATACCTGTATAAGAGTTCTATTCGAACTGAGATCATAAACGAGGCTATGCGCGCCATTTTCAAAGCACAATACAAAACATTTCATGACATTTCATTCCCTGACGCTCTTCAATCAAAGCGCTAAATCCTGCAGCGCGTGTACTTGCTTGCCGCCATCCTGCCAAAATAAAAGCTTGCTGATTTTAGGTTTGAAAATGATGAAAATTCATTTTATTTTTAAGTTTACTATAAAGTAATTTTATTTTTATTTAATACCATTTAATACTTTTAAATATTATCACACTTTTAAAACAAATAAATAATAAAGTGCAATAATATTACACTATTATGGTCCGGACCGATAGATCGCGAAGCGATTATACGGCAGATATTTGACCTTCCCCTCTTGTTCGTTGTCTCGTTTAACAGTTCTGTTTAATACCGGCTTGAAGTTCTGTCTAATACGGATAGAAATCTGTGTAATAAAGGAATTAAAATGTATATAAAAAGTATTATAATGATTGCTTGTATATTATTAGTAATAGAAAGGCAAACATTAGAATACTTTCTCGGTTTACCGTCAGCATTCAGCAAATATGCATTTACATAATTTAAACAAATCTTTAAATGGCTAATGAAAATTTAATTTCACAAAACTTGCAAACTTATTTGGATCCAGCTGTGAGATCTTGTGAAGTGTGCATGTGACCTGCATGAACGCGTGTCTCTGCGGACCTTTCGGTCTGTGCAAATTGAATGCTTTAAACATTAAACTTGTGATTTCAATTTATGCTGCGCTTTATGCATTTGCCCATTGTCATATTCATGTCATTTTCACTGTGTTCTGTATGTAAAATGAGTGTTACCTTGCCTTTATTTGAAAAATTGTGATTCCCAATGCACACAAACTTCCTAGAATACTGAGTGCCCTGTTGGTTACTGTGTTTACTTCCTTTTTTTTAATTATATTTTTATTAAATATTTACTTATTTGTGGAAAATACTTTGTCATATAAAGTATAAGTATGTTTATTTTACAAATACATTTTTAATCCATTTTCAAATGATTTAACATTTCTTAAATATGAATTAAAATAAATGCAATTATATCGGCTTTATATCGGCCATCGGCCACCCTGCTTTCCAAGATATCGGCATCGGCTGTCAAAAAAACAAGATTGGTCGACCACTAATCACTATTATTTTTTTTATAGTTAGGACCAAACCAAATCTCCAGGTGCTCTTATGAGAACCAGGCTGAAAATCTTATGTGTACCCCTGAATATAATATTATATACAATATAAATTCTATAGCTGGTGAATGATATTTCACCACGTATCCAGCAATTACAGCTGCATTTATAGAAAGAAATGTCATCTATATTTTTTGCGAGCAAATGCACAGGCCTTGTCGGTTAGATAATGCCAAACGATTCAGTGACACAGTGACAAAAGATTCAATACTTGACATGAGCCTGAAAAAAAAAAACACATCCCGCATCGTCTCTGCTGGAAATGAACGGCAATAGGAATTTGCCAAGAACTGATGGCCCCTATAATGACTGTATGACTAATATTGCAATTTAGCAAAAGAAAATAAATGTGAGCAAACCAGTGAAATTATGCAGCATTACACTCCGCTGTGAAGAAGAACTCTCTCCGCTAAAGATCCCAGCAAATGTAATTTCTCCTATTAATTGCCGTGCCCTCTTGAAACATTTTCCAACTTTGAGAAAGCCTCGATCATTTTCGCGAGGGTGAGAGGAATGAGTGTGATGGAGCTCCTTTTATCTTCTTTTACAAGACTTCAAGTCAAATAGAAAGTTGAACTTCACGTGATTAGAAACTTGCTGAGGCTCACAGTTCTTTAATACCTTCACTCTCCGCAGACATGTTAATCCATATTATTAACATGAACTTTTCTGCTGCAGTTCACACCTTTTTCACATTTAAAGGAATAGTGGAAATTCTTTTCTTATTTATCTTCTTTTTCAGTAGGTGACAAAAGGAGACATTTTGAGAAATCGTCACACAGCACTTTTCCATACAACGACATTTCATGGCAACAATGTCTGTCAAGCTCGAAAAACTCAATAAAACAGTGCTTTTGGACTGTATTCTAAATCTTATGAACCTTTATTAGAGGAATAGACTGAAATGCGTCATTTAATTTAATCAGTCTAGTCAAACGAACTCAGTTTATGTAAGATTCTGGCTAAATTCTCTCAGAGTAAGGAACAAACTTTCTTCCATTAATGTTAATAGAACATTAAGTTAAATTATCTGAACTAAGTTTATGGTGCTTTTATATCCTTGACAGACAGACAATAATAATAACAATGATTTACTTGTGTCAAAAAGAGCTGCATAAAGATTCAGAAGTTCTCCTTTAGTGTTCCATGAAAAAAAGTCATTTGGGTTTGGAACAACATGAGGGTGAATAAATAACGATAAAAACATTGTTTTTGCGGTGAACTGTCTCTTTAAGTTGACAAATTCCGCTGGCGTTCTAAATGAATTCTAACACGCCACGCCAAATCCACCGTATTATTGACATTACGAGTACATTTCCCCTTTGGCATGACTGAATTATACACAAACAGCTAATATTAACATTCAGATTCTCCCGTAAAACTTTACGTGGCACCCGTCGACCAAACAGCAAATCAAATCCCCGCGCATCTGCTGGTATCTGTCAATACGCGCATTCCTGCAACATTTCGGCGGGCACGTCGCACCCCTCACCATTTTGTAAATCTGAAAGGGGGGATTTCCTCAAAGAAGGGATTTATAGCTTCATGCCGGCTTCACATGATTGATAGCACACAGTGGAGCCTTTGTACAGGAAGACGCATGCCTCACTGTGGGCCTACTGCATCTGTCTGAAACCAAACATGATGCCAGGCCTTCCTGAACGCTCTGTCTTGAGTCATCGCGAGAAGATTCCAGTAACCTCCCTGTGGGTGCAGTGTGAAGTCGCTCGCTGCTATCGGGATGTGAATGGAGAAATGCAGATGAGCTGCTCAGACCTCTGACTGGTAGCTCTCGTGGGGATCTGAACTCTGTTTCCTTTGATTCACTGAGATTTGACTCGTGTTTTGACTCACGAGTGGTTTATACATCCTGTGATTTGCTTGTTTTTATACTTTTTTTATTACTAGATTGTAGGGGTGTAAAACAGTTTGGGGAATTGAGCATGAGTATAGATGACTTGCTTTTTAAGTTCATACTTTAGTTTGGACTCAATATAATAATTGTATTTATCCTATTTTAGAGTCAACATCAAATGTTGACTTTCAAACACATTAACTTCCATAATGGGACTTTTTTTTTTTTTAAACACATACTTATTCATATACTTAAGTTTGCAGAAATGAAAGGGGTTTGGGTGGGAGTGTTTAAAAAAAAATAATAATAATTTATTATTATTTTATTAATTGCTTTATTTTATTGAGTACTTTTTTTTGGACTACATGTGACCATGAAATCAAGCACAAAATACAAAAAGGAGAAATATTGATTATAAAAAATTTTATATTCTTATTATATTATTTAATATTATTTAATTACATTTTTTTATCTTATTTTAGTTTTAGTAGGATAAATAATGAGGAGAAAATTTAATTTAATATTATATAATATTATTTAATTTCATCAACTTATTTTAAATCTTATTTTATTTTTAGTATTTATTTTTGTAATAATGTGGATGGATAATACATGCACACAAAAAAAAGTCATCTGGATATTAATTTTAAGTGTTAACATATTTTTGTATTAATATTTAATCAGTTCCTCTGCCTCTGAAATTACCTTCCTTTTCTGACATCATGAAGATTGAAAAAAATATTAACCAATATTATTGTTCTATTGTTCTAATATTGTGAAGAAGTTGCACCTTGCATTATTTCCACTTAACATTCTATCTTTATTGGAAATATTTTCATATATTTTGCATTATGAAAGTTTTTTGAGTGTCATTTCACATTGACTTTAAATGTTTCAAAACTCCTTGAACCTTAATTCTGGCTGACATATTTTAGATGTTATCACTGGTAGTAGTAAATTTGAGGCTTTCAAGAGGTCAAAAAGGGACCCGCTTAAACTCGTAGCCGACCGAATCAGCATATAAATTACGAACGGATGCAGATCCATCTCTCTGCTCCACCCCAGAATCCCAGAATCCTTCCTTCAATGCACTCATCTCCTTCCCCGGTGCTGTTTCACCTCTGTGTTTGGAGAGGTCTCTCACAGGGGGCTCACATCTGTCTCCCTCCAAGACGCACTGTTTAAAGATGTGCAGCTGCCTCACCGAGAGCCAGGATGGCCACCGTGGAGGCCTGTAGTTAGTCCGTCTGTGGCTGGCTTTGCTTGAGTGGATCCATGTGCGGCTGAGGTCCTCGCTGGGATAAGCGCTTTAATACCTGCCATTACGCTGCCAGAGGGAGTCATTAGGAGCCAGCGGATCTTGTTGCAGATCACAGTCAAATGAACGCCGGCCCTCATTTTGGTCCGGACGACTCCCATCAGAGCTGCAATGAGACCCAGTGACCCTCGAGAGCCCGCCTCTGCTCTCCAAACGCACGCTTTTGTTTTTTGTCGTCGCTTGTCTGTTACTGTAGGCGTGTAATTTGTTACTCGTGATTTATGATTTGGGAATTTTTTTTGTCGTGCATTTTGGAAATTTATTGGAGTCTCTGAATGGGAAGCTCAATAGTCTTTTGGTTTAAATTGCTCCCATTCGTCATGAATTTCTTCTTCAGTGTCAGTTTCTCAGACTGGATTTTCACATTCGGAAAGTTTTGTAGCGGGGGGATTGCGGGGCTGGGGTGTTCTGGTGGTTGCTAGGTGACTTATCCTATGTCGTTTTATTGTACGATCTGCTGTCTATCTATCTATCTATCATCTATCTCTCTATCCATCTCTTAGCTCTCTAGCGTTCCTGATGGAGTATTGTTAATTGTTTTTCGTTATATATATTCTATATATCTATCTATCTGTCTATCTATACTATCTCTATCTATTATCTATCTATCTATTTCATCTATTATCGTAGGAGTATTATTGTTAAAGGTTTATCTATCTATCTATTATCTATTATATATCTATCTATCTAGTAGCTATTAGCTATCTATCTATCGAGCTAGCTATCTGTCTATATATTATCTATCTGTTCTGAACGTATTATTGTTAAATGTTAATATATTATTCATTCTATTGTTCTATCGTTCTGTTCTCTCGTTTTATCGTTAAATTGTTCTATACTTTATATCTATTCCATCACTATAGACACTTTGATTTTGTAGTTTTATAAATGTAATTTCTTTTAAATTGTCAGATTGAAAAATATATATTTTTAGATATTTTAAGTTATTACTTTAAATACGTAGCATTTACTTTTATTTTTGTTTTTTTTAGTTATTTTACTTAGGTTTTGGTTTTTGTTCTAATCATACTAATTTGGATGATGAAGATCTGCGTCGTTACAGCAAAAGGGCTAAAACATGAATCTTGACACCTCCTTGACTTTGATATGGTGTCTGCAGGCCTTGTTGACTACGATCCTCCCGTCTCATTGGTCAACAGCACCCAGCAGGCGGCTGTAGAGGTCAGGCGCCTCTAGATGTGTAACACCAGGCCCATCTGAACGCATTACTGTCCAGTACAGCATCAGTACCGCACACGTTTTAGCCGAGAGCTCTTCTGTGATCGTGTGTGATTGTATTTCACACAGTCGGTGGAAATGCACTGCATTGTGTTTTTGCCTGCATGAGCGCCACGCTCCCGTGAGCTGGCACGCGCCAGAGAATCGCAGAAATGTGGGCTATTTCAGAGAGGGACTTCCTGGTGATTGTACAGATACACACAACCGTGTGCCAACCTGCTAGCAGATGGCATGAGAATGACGTCGCCTTCGTGGTCTACTTATACTACATCTATTTCCTGTCTGAGGCTTGAAGCTGATGTAACCAGACCAGGGATCTGGTTAACTGAGTTTTCAAAGGATTTTTATAATGTTGCAGATGTTCACGTGCACGTAACACATGTGAAGCACAAATAAATATTGTGCAAAACTACTCATTTAAAATAAACTAGTCTGTTGATTGTTTTGTTTTCTATGAAATGTCTAAATATTTAAATTAATTTTAAAAAGAACAATGAACAAATATGTACAATGAATAATTTATGTATTTAAATGAACAAAATATGTAACCAAATAAAGTGAAGAATGAAAATGTTTGTACTCATTTAGAGCTTTGATTTAGAGATTCACAATGTAGCTTATATATTTCTTTGTAGCATTTTTTTTGTATTTTTAATAGAGTGTGTATTGCAAAACGAGTACCCAATTAGTGATTACTGTTGCCATCCTATTAAAAATGTAAGGATATTACTATAATATCCCATACTTATTACCTTCATATTTTGAAACATTTTATTTTCAGATTTTCATTTTAGTTGAAAACTTAATTTTAGTAATTTTTTATTTTAGTAGTATATGTCTTGTCATTTGATTAGTTTTTTAATTTTATAGCTTCAGTTTTGATTTTATTATTTTTTTAAATTTTATTTAGGTTTTAGTAATTTTAGTACTTCAACTTGAACTTATTTCAGTTAGGAAGCCACTGCAAAAGTCTCTTGTTTTTCATGTTTTTAAAGAAAATTTTTTTTTTATTAAATTATATTAGTATATTATAAACATGTTAAAAAAATAGAAAAGAGTTTAAAATTATGCAATTGAATATTTATAAACATAAGGTAGAAATATATTATAATGTAAAAATTATATATATTTAATATATTTAAAAATAAGATGTTTGATTTTAGTAAATCATTTTGAACCATACATTAGAATTATCAGATTTTATGCAAGACGGAGCTGGTACCTGGACTTTATAAAAACTAAATCTGCCGTTGAGCTCTGTAGGGCTGAGTTTCACTGAAGATTGGTCTCGGAAGTGCTTGTGTTATACGTTGACCCGCCACTGGACCCCGTGGCCTCTTTTGCAAAAGGGCCCGGGGAGAGTCTGAAGCCCGATTCAGCGGTCTTCCATGCTCCTGTCTATTTTGTGTGGTGTCAATCACGGGAGACGAAATGTGTCTGTCACCGCACACGTGACCGCCACCGCCACACCTGCTCGATACCCCCGTGCTGAAACACTGCCATCTTAGTGGCTCTTGACAGATGTTCCCCACTTCAAAACGTGTCTGCACGTGTGCGCGCCTCTCGCTGGTGAGGGGGCACTTAGCCATACGCGTATTCGCGAGGATATGTTTGCGTTTTAATTGAATTAATTACATGATATTAATCAAATGAATAGCATATATGAAGATCTTCTTGCATCTGTCACTCCGTATAGGCCCCATTTTTTGCACTTTTGCACAATTTCGTCGTGCATTCGCTCGTGTGCACGTGTGTTTTCTCCTCACTGGCTGTATGAGGCTGGGACGCAGGCATGAGGTAGCACACGGTGTCCAGATCCCTCCATCAGGGACCTCATCAGCCTCTGAATTTCCTTCCCCTCTCGCCTCAGGCCATCCATATTCATTTCCTGTACTGATTTAGGCCCAATGAAGAAAGAAAGCTGGCTTCTCTTTCTTCCCCCCACCGGTCCTCCCGCCTGCCACCCTGCGTGACAACACACTGTAATTGCATTGGATTAGTATGATAGTGTACACAGTCTGAGTCAAATACCTATCTGAGAGATCACGGCACCAGCGTTCATGCAATTCTTTGTTTACTCGCTGTGCCTTCTTTCAAACTCCTGTGCAGTTTTTGGCTGCGAGACAAAGTAAGAACATAAATTATGGTCAGTTTGTTGATTGAAACAAAGAAAAACATTGATTGTATTATAAAAGCCACAACAATAAAAGTGAATTGAATTGTTTGTTTACAATATATCAAACTGTTAATGTATATTTCTAAACAATTGGTGCTGTAAAATGCAATAAATTAATAAACTGAGTTTGAGATTGACACAAAAATAAATTGTATCATAAATATAAAAATCACATTTATTGTGTAAAAAACAGCATTTTCTAAATAATAGTTGAAAATGGAATAAATGCATAAATAAAGGTTGATTTTGTTTATTGACACAAGAAAATACATTACATTGTGTCATATTACGTAAAGCAAAACGACAAATGACAGCTAAATCAACAGTTAACTTTAACATTATTAAATGTACACTCAAAAACTGGTTATGTCATATTACATTGATTGTACGATAAAATTCAAAACAAATATAGTAAATGCATAAAAAAGCTCAGTTTGTTTGACACAAAAAACTATGAAAAAGCACAAGTGCAAACGACAACTAAATGTTGACTTCACATTTTTATTGTAGAAAAAAGCATAACTTTCTAAACATTGCTGCAAAATGGGCATAAATGCATAAATAAAGGTCAATTATGTGTATTGACACAAGAAAAAACATTAAATTATATTATATTATGTTAACTTGTAATCATGCGTTAATGTTACAACAACTGAACACTCATAAATTTATGCCATAATAACATTGACCGTAAGATATGAATGCCATTTAGTCAACAGATATTGTTGTGAAATGGAGTAAATGCATAAAAAGAAAGCTTAGTTTGTTTAACACAAGAAAAAAAAATGAAACCGTACCATATTGCAAAAAGCAAAAGGTTAAATGTTGACTTGGCTAGTTAGCTTTATTTAAAAGTATTTTAAAAGTTTTTTTGTTTGTGCCAATCAGTTTTTTATTTAAGTAAATGCTTAAAAGCAAGCTCAGTTTGTTTGCCACGAAAAAAAAAAAAGTATTATAGTAAAAAAATCACAAACAAAAGTTAAATGTTTGAAAAATAGTTGTTGTTGATCAGAAGAAATATACACGGTCAATCCTAAAAGTGAAAATATTTTCATATTATGTAAAGCAGGGGTACAAAATACCAAGCTTTTAAAAGTTACCTCAAAATTTAGTTGTTTACGCAGCATCACACTGGCAAACGACAACTAAATATTTACTTCACATTTTTATTGTAGAAAAAAAGCATAACTTTCTAAACATCGTTGCAAAATGGGCATAAATAAAGGTCAATTATGTGTATTGACACAAGAAAAAACATTAAATTATATTATATTATGTTAACTTGTAATCATGAGTTAATGTTACAACAGCTGAACACTCGTAAATTTATGCCATAATAACATTGACCGTAAGATATGAATGCCATTTAGTCAACAGATATTGTTGTGAAAGGGTGTAAATGCTTAAAAGCAAGCTCAGTTTGTTTGCCACGAAAAAAAAAGTATTATAGTAAAAAAGCACAAACAAAAGCTAAATGTTTAAAAAACAGTTGTTGTTGATCAGAAGAAATATACACGGTCAATCCTAAAAGTTAAAATATTTTCATATTATGTAAAGCAGGAGTACAAAATACCAAGCTATTAAAAGTTACCTCAAAATGTAGTTGTTTACGCAGCATCACACTGGCAAACGGTCGACAAAAAGTGTACATTTCTAATGTTTCTTTCAGTAGCTGGTTTAAAAAGGCACAACGTACATATCGGTAATGTAATGTGCTATTACTATGTAGATTTTTGTGACGGATCCGTCTTTGATGTGTGCTTTTCTGGTGTCTGTCATCTCAAACAAAGATGTGATGAGCCGCGCCATTGTCGGACGGGATGATATCGTTACATTAGCCGCACACACAAGAATCAAACCCCATGATTACACTGGTGGGTGTAGCTTTTTGTTCTTCCAGGGGTGGGGGGGAAATTGACGGTAATAAAAAAGTCGTCAGATGACTTAACTCTGTAATTACTGGCCTGTTTTCGTGATCCCGTATTCTATTTAAAAGCTCAGTCTCAAATGGCTGCTACTTACCAGTTAAGATTAATCCCGCCATTAAACCTTTGGCGTTCGGAGAATGCAGACTCTCTCGAAAAAGGTCTGCCGGTGAGATGTAGTAAGTGTGGATGTACATTAGACTCAGGCTCTGTAAATCTTTCGGCTGCGTTCGGCATCAAATGCACACACACTCGGAGAAAGTCACCTAAGGCTCAGATCATGAGTGCTTGGAATGTTCTACCGCCCACAGGCACATTGAACAGACAGATACTGCGGTTTGCAAACAGCCCGCATTGATCATTATTCATGAAAGACAGTCATCTGAAAGTTCTGCCTTATTTCTCTGTGTATAGAGACGGACGGCCAGCATAAAAGATGCAGTCAGACGCACACACATGACCCTAAATGTTTCAGAACGGGTGCGTGTGTTTATGTGGGCGGGTGGGTTTCACGCATGTGCGACTGTTTGTTTGTTTGCCTGCTGAAATTACAGCCTGACGCTTGTCTTTGAATGCAAATGCGAACGTGTGCTAAATGCGTATTTGAGTCCTTATGTTTACATGCTATAATGATTAAATCCGTAATGAGCTGCGTTCGGTGCGCCGTTCGGCGGAATTCGGCGGGCCTTTGAGTAATTGACCCGTTTTGATAAACGCCTCTGAATGACACCGGCATAATTCACCCTAAAAGTTTGCACTGTCACCGGGATGAGCTAACTGTCTCGCACAAATATATGGGTGCAATTTTCGAAATAGGTTTATGGCAATCCTTGGGAGAGGAGGGCGAGATAGTGATATTACTGACTTTATTACTCTAGCCGAACATCATTCGGCACCTTGCCCTTTTTGTACCTCCGTTTCTCTCTCTATCCCTGCTGTCAAGTAAGACTAGGGCTTTGTAGTATCGGATAACCTGTTTTCTGGTCGTGGGGCTTGATGAATTGCGTTAAACGCAGGCCTCTGCAATAAGGATCCGGCTGGCAGTTCACATTTTTACATGCCCTGCTGACATTTTCACTGGCCCTGAGGCAGAAACGACAAGTTTAGATATTGTTTAGCAGCATACTTTTAAATTAGGTGTCAGGAGCAATATTTATTTTTATTAAACATTAGGATTTCTATACAAGTGGAATTTATAACAGAACACTTGCATTTGTTATCATTAGTGAGCTATATGTTAGCTAACATGAATGGAAAATACTTCTGAAGCTTTATTAATCTTACTTAATGTTAATTCCAACATTAATACCAATGTTATTTTAGTATGATAATACTATAGCTTTTTTTATTATTTTTTTTTATAAATGTATTATGTTTTAATTAAAATGTTTAAAGTTTTAGTAATTTTGTGGCATTGTAGCTCGTTTTATTTGTATATGTGACTATTTTTTTTTTTTCACAGTTTTTGATCAATGTAGGTATTTTTAGTAATTAGTAAAATAAATGAAATAAGAAAGAAAATGTTGCCGTGGGCAACTAGCTCCTAAATACTAGCTAAATACGTGTTTTTATTTTTTTTAATGATTATTTTATTTATATAAAGTTGTTTAATTTAATTTTTTAGTAACATTTTTATGGTTTTATGATTTTAGTTTTAGTACACCATAATTAAAAAAACATTGAACGTCATGATCTGTCTAAAAATATTTTATGTACCAGGCTTACGTGAATAACATATATTTTATGAGTTTTTATTAAGTGAACGAAAGATTCATAAATACTGTAACAATGTATTGCTTCTGGTTAGTGCTGTAAAGGACAAATTTACAAACAAATAAATATTTATTAGAAAATGGAAAATAAAGATTTTTTAAACGGTTAATAAGTAGTATGATGTCAAACGAGTCAATCACGTGTAATCGCATCCAAAATAAAAGTTTTTGTTACATATGTGTGTGTACTGTGTATATTATTATGTATATATAAAGACACACACATAAAGGATATATTTTGAAAATATTTACGTGTATATATTTATATTCATATAATGTATATATAAATATATTTAATATATAAACAGCATATTTTACTGAAATATATACATGCATGTGTGTGCATTTAAATACATATATAAATATACACAGTACACACACATACATAATGAAAATAAAAAAATGTATTTTGGATGCGATTAATCGCGAGTAATCTAATCGTTTGACAGCACTAATAATTAGCAATAATGAATAAATCAAATTAATTTAAAAAATCTGTTAATATTAAATCAAATGTGGCATAAATGTATTGAATCACAAAGAAAAAAATAATTACATTTACTATGTTACATTTTTGACCACTTTGTTGACTTTTGAGTTTATTCCTGTGCTGAATATATGGGTGTCTTTGGTCATTTGCATCATGTCTCGTTGGTTTTTCAGTGCCTTACTCCATGAGCACTGCATTTTTAAGACATCTGAGCAATTAAAACCTTTTTTAAGGCAAACAATTCTGACCTCACTCACACTGACCTCATCTGGCCATTTGTATTGTCTAGGCCTGTAAATGTTATTAGTCACATTAGGTGTGGCACAATATTGCTGTTAAATCATCTATTTTTAGTGTTGTTTTCACAAATTGCTTAGTCTCTCTGGTATTTCCAGCAGAAAGCTTGATGCACAGCATATTTTCATAAACTGTCATGGCAGTCTAGGCTTTTGTTACATTAGGATAATTAGACATTTTCAGTATCAGTATCATTATTATCAGCTTTTTACGCAATTAAGTGCAATTATGTTTTCTATTTGAACTTTTCTGTGCCTTATTTGTTTTTGGGATTGTCTGTCAGACCTGTCCTGGATCAGGATGGTAACCCTTACACAAAAACATACGGGCCGGCGTATACGGTCGTGATATACAGGGTCTCTATAATGCGTGCCTTTAAATAGATGCGGACAAAAGAATCACTGTTGCAATGCCATCCAGCTCTGATCCCACACAACCTTGGACCACTCCCTTCTTGGCTCCCAGTGAATACTTCCCTTTAGCGCCGTGATCGGCGTCGACTGAAAAAGTTCCTTATTCTGCACGGCTGAAGGCTTGTGGTCTGGGAATGGGCTCTGCTGACTGGCAGCAATCAATCATAAAGCAGGAACGGCCTAATGAAGAAGACCATAGTTTATTAAAGGCTTGTGGGGAAGATATTACTGCAGGTCCTGGATTCAGCTGAGGATACACACACACATCGGTGGCTACTGGAAAGCTACAGAGGTGTTTACCCAACACTGCCGTCCATTATGTGACCCGCTCGTGAATATGACCCATTTGTAAAGGCACATTCAACGTGCGCCATAGAAAAAGGACATTAGTGGATAAATAGGGTCCGAGGTGACAATCACGCAGTGGTGAAATGCATTAGCCAACAGGTTTCAGGCTGCAAGATTAGCTTTGCAACGTTTGCCTGAATTACAGCTGGTTGTTTGATTGATTTCCATTCGCTAAACCCGTGACGAGCATTGTCTGCAACACAAACAGACCAGATTTTTTTGTTGTAAGCGCAGGTGAAACCGCTCAATAATAATACTTAATTTAAATTTTTTTAAATTATAATGTAATTTTAAATAGCATACAAATATATATTTTATCAGTAGGTTTGTTTGTTTATTTATTTAAAAAATTCATTTTAATATTTGAGAGCTTTAAACGATCAAAGTACAGATATTTATGTTTATAAGGTGAAACCAAGCCTGAAATACATAAAATAATTTTAAAAAAATTACCATCATTGAATGTTTTAACACAAGTGCTAAGAAAATTAATATATAAATAAATAAAATTTATAAAATAAAATAAATGCATAATACACTACAGTTACGAGATAACTTTATTGTCTATACTACCATCAGTTTGTTTAGGATAATGGGGTATTTTTTAATACATATTTATTTATTTATTTTTTAAATAAATGTCTACGTTTATTCATCAGATGCTTTAACTGCATCCAAAGTGACAGTAAGATATTTAGATTACAGATAAACTCAATTATTAACAAACATTACAAATATGTTTCCAAGCCTAATAAATAATTAATATATAAAATACATATCAAACTAAATACATATATTTTAATAGAATCATATATATATATAATATATATATATATCTATATACTATATATCTATATATATATATATATATATATATAATATATACTGTATATATATATATTATATCCATAGTATACGATGTATGTATGTATAGTGTGTGTGTGTGTGTGTGTGTGTGTTGTGTGTGTGTGTTAGATCTATCTCTTGTTACTTTGATTTTTGTTTTTTTAATAGAATAATACTTTTAGTCATCAAGGGATGCTTTAAATTGATTAAAAGTGACAGTAAAGATATTTACATTGTTACAAAAAAAGTATCACAGTTTTGCAGTATCACAGTCTATATAAATATTAAGCAGCACAACTGTTTTTAACATTAATAATAAGAAATGTTTTCTTGAGCAGCAAATCAGTATATTAGATGATTTCTGAAGGATCATGAGACTGTTGTAATGATGCTGAAATTCAGCTTGCATCACATAATAAATCACATTAAAAAAAATATAATTTACACAAAGTCATTTATTTTAAATTGTTATAATATTTCACAGTATTACTATTTTTTACTGCATTTTTTATCAAATAAATACAGCCTTGGTGAGGCATCTTTTAAAAGCATTTTTAAAAATCTAACCGAGCCCCAACTTTTGAATGAAAGTGTGTGGATAATATATATTTACTAGAGTTTAACTTCTTGAATTAAACATTTCATAACATCAATGTCAATTTCAGACCCAAATTCATACAAAGTGAGCTCAAGTATCTTCAAAAATCGGAAAATATTGTCACATAGCTAAAAAAAGTTTTCTGGCCAGCCCTAGCTTAACTAAAAGATAAACAAAAGTGGTCAGGAAATGACCCTGCGAGACGCAAAATCATATTTCAGGTTGAGTTAACAACAGTTCACTCATTAAATCACTGGGCTGGGTCAGATGATTCAGATCCATAATTCAGTGTGGGAGGAGGATGTCGACGGCTAACATCGAGCGCTTCTTGAGAGAGAAAGGTGAGATTCCTCAGACGAGGGGGCACACTGAGACTTTAGAAGACAAATGAGCAGCGAGGGAGTGAAAAATGCAAAGCAGATGTTTTTTAGCCAGTTTTTTAATGGCAGTGAAACATTACTGATGCCATTACTGAGCTCTTTTATGGCTTCTTTTAATCCTTCCTCCCGCCAGAGGAAAGGAACCCCTTGTGGTGCAAAGCAGCCTCTTTGCTTTAGAGCGACAATTTGAAGTCATTTCCAATTCATTTCCTAATCTGCCACGAGGCTTTGCAGGGCTTCCTTTGCAATTATTATTTCTCTGAGAGACAGAAAAAAGGCAGAAAAGTGGAAAGGCGCTCCTTCTTTCAGGTGAATTTATTGTAATCCTTCGGATGCGTATTTCTCAGAGTCATCGCTCGCCATGACGCAAATATGGCTCACTCACTCATTTCCTTTTTTATTTACAAAATTATAAACACAGACGCCGAGGCTCCCACACTCACCCAGAAGAGCAGAGTTTGCATCGGGAACTTTTCTTTGTAGTTACGTAGCATCCATCGGATCGGTTGGGAAAAAAATATATATATAATAGACAGATATATAATAATGTTAAGGAACACAGTGCACACTATATATACTCTATGAGATATATATATATATATATAAGATATATATATATATATATCTTGTGTTTGTGTGTGTGTGTATATATATATAATATATATATATATAGATATATGTTGTGTGTGTGTGTATTAGAGATCTATCTTATATATATTCTATTAGAATTATATTAAGTACATGCATTTGAGTATATATTAATAATATGAAAAGTATCCGTATTACATTTACTTTATATATCTAGATATATATAGACATACATACATACATACCTACATTTTCGATTATATTATATATATACAGAACATGTTCTCCTTATTGACAATATTCAATATTTGAATTTCGATTATATAATTTAAAATCTTTATTTGTAATCTTTGTATAGTATATAAAATATATACTATAATATATAATTACAATATATCAAATCTTAATTACTATATGTAATCTATCTAGTATAATTATGATATGACAATAGTACATATGTCCCTCCCTTATCTCGCTCTCTATCTATCTATCTATCTTTCTATCTTCTATCTATCTATCTATCTGTCTGTCTGCATATACACCTATCTACCTATCTGTCTGTCTGTCTGTCTGTCTGGTCTGTCTGTCTGTCTGTCTGTCTAAACTACTACTTAATTATAATATAAAAATAATTACTAAATATAAATCATAATACGTATACTATTAAATTATATATATTACAATATTATAACAATACTCTTTATTATATTAATAAAAATTACAAATTGTATAAATTGATATAAATTGTTATACAAATATCATAATATTTAATATATCATTTACAATGCGAAACAGATGCTGAGGCTCCCACAGTCCCTCAGTAGAGCAGAGGTAGCAATAGGAACTTTTCTCTGTAGTTTTGACGCATCCATCTTTCAGCGCTTTGTGTCCAGTTTTGTTGGACGGGTCAGTGAATCACTGCGAGTATATGAAACACCCACGCCACTCCAATCCCAGCATCTGTCCAGAAACAATTGCGCTCTCCCAAAGGAAACGAAAGATGCGTTTGAATAACGAGGGCTCCGTACCGCTGTTAAACGCTTGTAAAATGTGTGGCCAGGTGCTTCAGGACTAGCAGATCAGCATGATGGGTAGCCGTGGTGAGTTGTGTCTGCTGCCTGCATTAGACTCGTCCTATAAAGCTCACAGGAGCACTTCCAAGGGTCTGGGCTGGGGCCGAAAATGAGAAGGAGATGAACTGGAAGGCTCCATCTCTGCGTCCAGCGTGCAGTATATCACTGTGATGGCAGCTGCATGGGCGTGTGTGCAAATGCGCTGCTCATAAATATCTCCGCCCCCCCCCCAGTAGAGGCCACTCTGATGGTGAAGGCGAAGGGATGTCGCTGTCGGAGTGATTGAATGCTCGTAGTCCACAGCCCCGGTGTGGAAGGCCCTCTGCTGAAAGCAGGCCTGGGGCTCTGCTAGCACTGACGCACCGCAACGCTGTTTGTTTGTTTGTTAAAAAACTCCTGTCAGGTTTCATCTCCATTAATTGTCCTTCCAATAACCTTTATGCTGTAGAATAGCCGTGATTGTTGGTGGGGAAACTTTGCATATTCATATATTTTTGCATGCTTCAGCTGGTGATAAAAATTAAGCAACATGGTAAATTATTATGAACTGTTAACACAGTGAACATTTGATTCACTTCTTTTTGTTGAATCGATTCAAAAGTCATTTGTTTGCGCATTGTTTAAAAAATTATTAAAAAAATTGCTGAAAAATTAAAATTATAAAAGTGCATTTGTTATATAGTAATGTTTTAGTATATTGTAAATGTTCTATACATAAGGTAATTATCAATTTTTTTATCTTAGCGAGAAAACACATGCATGTATATATTAAATATATTAATATATAATATACAATATAATAACAAATATATACATGTAAATATTTTCAAAATATATACTGTATATGTGTTTACATAATAAATATACACAGTACACATTATGTAAACAAAACTTATTTTGGATGCGATATTCGCTTGACAGCCCTATATCTTATATATATATATATTATCTCTATCTATATATATCAGTAATATATATGTATCTATATATACACACGTCATATTTTCACATATCTACGTTAAGTGTGCGTATTTATTATACATAATAAATAACAGTACACCTACCAATGCTGGTTAAATACAACCCAGTGTGGGTCAATAGGTACAACCCAGCAATTGGGAGCTGTTTTGCCCCAGCGGTTTGGGTTAATTTTTAACACACCTTCTGGGTAGTAACCCAACCGCTGGTCAAACAGCCCAATTGCTTGGTTTGTCCCTATTTTACCCAGCACTGGGTGGTATTTAACCCAGCATTTTTTAGAGTGGAAACATACTTATGTAAACAAAAACGTTTTTTGATGCGATATAATCACGATTAACATTTGACGCACTATTGTATATATATATATATATATAACACACACACACACAAACCATATATCTTATAGCATATAATGTATAATACTTTATACAACACACACATTATATAGATTGTGTGTGGTGTGTGTGTGTGTGTGTGTGTAATATAAGAATCCTAATCTTAGTAATATTCACCATAAATATTGAGAGATATATTGAATATTGCCAAAAGGCTGTCAGGTGTTATATATCACTAGCTGTTTGATGTCTAGTAGACCAAACATGAAGTTATTTTAAATGCATATTTAGAACAGTAAAGTATGTACTTATGGAAATGGAGTCAAATCATGTCATTATGTTTTAGACAGGGCATCTCTCTTCTTTTTTCATTTTTTTTCTCCCACATACACAGTCTCTATCCTTTCTCATACACAGACATTGTAGATAATAATACCAGTAATTAGCTTCAGTTGCTTTGTTATAATTGGGGGCAAGGGGGGTTATTCATTCATTGAGATTTTTCCCCTCGTAATTGCATACTTACACATCACTCAAGCCTTCGTACGCATTTCCTTTTTTAACATTCTTTACCGTTTATTTCACCAGCGCTCGTGTTGTTTTTTTTAACCAATGGAAGGTCCAACATCTGCTCGCAGGTCGACGGCACTCTCGAAAACTGCTGTCTTTTTTCCTTTTTGGGTCCACGGCTGTCTCTTCCCTCATATGACCGAGCTTTGACACTGTCCAGGTCCGCCCTAGTTGGCAAAAGAACGAGCGATAGAGAAAGGGAGAGTTTATTTCCTGTTCTTGTGAATCATATATCAGTACAATTCCCCTCTGTGCTGTTTGGCAACGGTGGAATGACGGGTGTCATTTATCATACGGACTGAAAGAGGCTGTGGGAAAAGGGATTTGAATTCTTTCAGAGGTGTGTAGATTCTCCTTAGTGGAGGATCATTAAATGGAGGGGGTTTTTCAGCAGGGGGATATGAGTGACTCCTGGAGCTTTTTTCCCCGTGTTCTTAAGAACTGGCTGCGACAATCTCTCACTGTCTTAAATTGAGGATTTAAAGCACTCCGGTGGGTTTGTGAGGTGCAGAAATGGGTAGAAATGCTTTTGGTGCAATTTGTATTTCCCAGCTACGTGCGAGTTTAGTAACAAGTCTGCAAATCATCTCTAATCTGTCGTCCGTGAACGCCAATCGACGTTAATGCACTTTTATCAGTGCGTCTTGCTAAGGAATGCATCGCTATTGTATACTCGGGGTTAGGGATTTGATCAAACCCCATACCATATGTAGAAAACCCGGGTGCGCAACTCGTCATGCATATTTTCTGCTAGGATTGTTTGAGCATTGCTTTTCTAAGAGATCAGACTTGCCATTTTCATCTGGCAAACGTTAAAATGCGCAAAAAAAACAACAACAAAAAAACAAGCAAGAATATCATATCTTGGTGGGTGGGCTCTTTTGACTTATGAAACTCAGCAACCACCTAATAACCACTCTAGCAACGCATAGAAACATGCAAACAACCAATCAGAACAGCTTAGTAATTAGCAACGTCCTACATTGTATTGTATTATTAGAAAGTGCTTGTAAATTTTACAGGTAGTTACAAAAAAAAAAAGCAAGTAACAAAATTTAGCATGTAATTTTGAAATAGAAAAACTGAAAGTTGAAACGCTTACTGCAGTAATCTTTGTTTTATTTACTACAATGTAGTATTTTGCCAAATTTTGTGTGCATTAAAAAATTTGACGTAGAAACAATTTTCACTCTTAATTTGCAAATAAATTTCACAATTCATTACAAAGAAATGACAAGTAGCATTAAATTTAAAATATAATCTAATACACTTTTTTTAATTTACAAATTCAAATAATTTTTTTTTACAGAATAACATCATGTCATTAAATTTGTGTGGAATAAATTTCACAAATAATAATAATTATAAAGATATTTTAAATTTTTAATGATTTTATTTTAGATACTTATAATGATTTTCCCTATAAACTACTTCAAAACTTTTTTTATTTTACGAGCTTGAAATATATATATTTTTTTACATCAAAGTATCTTGCCATTAAATTTTGAAAACAAAAATACAGAAAAGCTTTGTTCAGAAATTGCTAGAATTTTTTTTTTATTACAAAAATGACAAAGAAACAGCACGTAACACTTATTAACACCACAGTCCTTTTCTGCTTTGGGGTAGAGAGGACATTTAAAGTTCTGATGAAAAAACAATGTCCCCAAAAAGAGAAAAATATAAGTCCACTGGTTCAAGGCCCCAGAAAAAACAGGTTATCCTCCAGCTGTAAAAAGTCCCCAGAGTATAGTCCAAAAACGTATATCCCCGACCAGAGTGTGCCCCTATGAAATGGTTTCAAAGTCTGATATACAATGTCTCTATTCCCAGAGATCACTTTGGACAATTACACAGAGCTAGTTTAGCCAAAAAACAAGCCACCTCACCAAACACAAAAAGCTTCCTTTAAAATGGCCGCCCTTTGCCTCTTATCCATAGGCCCACCACAATAAGATCCTAGAGGCCAACAAATTCCCCTAAACAAATGCATGTGCAAAGCTCAAATCCCCGGGGCGGACTTACCCCATTAGGCAAAGGTAGGCGACTGCCTTGGGCCCTCAAAAGCCTAGGGCCCCCTAAAATGCTTTTCATATTAGATATGCGCATTAAGCGCTGACACGCGAGCGGTTGCTGTTTACTGTGTTTATTACCACGACAACCGTCCAACGTGCTTTTTGTGTACCCGCTTGAAGACTGAAGCTGTAATTAAATATTGAGCAACAGTGTGTATTATATGTTTATTGTTTTAAATGCCACTTACTCATTTATGAGAAGAGACCAAGTAGAGGACAAGTCACTTTATTGGTTGATATAATCCTTAGGTGTGTAAATGTATAATTGCCTTTTCATTATTTTTCAGTTTTATTTAAATTTGTAGTTAAAATAAATGTATTTTAAAGTTTAGAATTGGACAGCCTTTGCACACAGGTTTACGCTGGTAACTCATCAGTGGACTTTCCTCGTCAATATAGGCTATATTTTTTTCACACTTTTCTCATTCTATATTTCTGACGTTCCAAAAGCACCTCCTACTGGCAGAGAATGAATGTTAATTTTCAATAATCCGGTCTGTAATTTTTGTTCAGATCAATGCGAAAATCCACCCACATAACCCCGTTTTTAAATTAATATAATAATTTATACTTCTGACTCACCACTGGTTTTGGCTAAACGCTCAGTTGTGAGGTTTATCGTTTTATAATTTATTTTGTTTTTGTGAAAACCTGTATCTGAACTGTAAATCGGTTGCTATTTCGTGGTCTACAACATGAAAGAAAGCCATTATAACATGTACATGAAAATGTAGAAACATTGGACACAACTGTGGGGCACCATGGAGCAGCAGCAAGCATCACAACAAAAAAGGAACTCAAGGTTGATCTATAGGAAAATGTGTGCAAATGTATAGGTCCCCATTCCTATATTTTGCCTGGGGCTCCCAATTCACTAAAGCCGCCCCTGTCAAAATCAACATACATTCAGAATAAAAACTAAACTATAAATATATAGGCATGGCACATATACATAAACAATTACTTTTTTTGTAACTTAAGTGAGCGTTGTGCAGGGCTTTACTGTGGCAGTGTCACACCTTTTTATAATAATAATTAAGACTGATATTTTCTGTCATGGGATTTATTAGATGTTTACATTTGTTTATCTGCATGATTTTTTGCAGGTGGTGTTGTCGCCCTTTGCTTATTTTCTTTAGTTTGCCAAAACCAGGTAATTCAAACTGATTGCATAACAATGTAATACAATTTTGCTTTATTCCCATTTGTTAAAAATTATTTTAAATTTCTGACAGTAACTTTGAGCACAGACACCAGCACTGAAAACACATGAGTATTAACATGGTTTCATTATTCAGATTCATTGAAATACGGTATGAGCAACATATTTAACAATCTTTTTTACAATGTGTCCTAAACATGTTCAACACTCACATTTGCATTTTGTGCTGCTGTCATATCTTTCTACCTATTCTGTCTTTCAGGTGGCACACAGAGGAGCGTTTCTGTCTGTCACAGAATTAGCGATCACAGGCTGTTCTCACATTTACC